>JXSR01S034551.1:2135-12957 GCA_000969725.1 Ophiothrix spiculata
ATAATCAATTCTCTTATTATCTCTCCATAGTTGATTGATTTTTTAGACCCTATACAAGTATTGTTGTGAAAAACATACCTTTTTGTCACTTTTGGCCTGATTTTGACACCCTATTCGCGTTACGTAAGTACAGTGCCCATTCATGAAAAACATACCCTTTTACAGTTAATTTTTGGTCGCGCATGATATCCACTGAGCAATGGCAATGGCCCCTCTGGGGGTCCTACAAAAAGATATTTCGTTGTCAATGATCATCTAGTCAATTAGCTTTCAAATAAATAAAACTTCATTGTAATTTTTGCACTCATTGAAAGCAATGGACACTGATACACAGAGTAATGGCCGATATTACTGGTGCGAATGCCTTTTTGGTGTGGTTATCGTTATAATTGAATGAAACTACGATCGTATATTAAGTCGACTTCGGTATCAATTCTAACTAATACAGAGCAGAAATATAATATCAAGTAATTTCTTTTCAGAAAGTTATCTTTTATATCTATTTCTAAGTGTTTATATTGGTGCTACGAGTTAAGTAGGTCCATCAAGAATGTCTTTGGTCTGAACCAAGGGTCATTCCATTTCATTTCTATGACAGACTGAGAGGAGAGGAGGAAACATATTGATATCTATCTAAATCCACATGGGTCAATCGCGGCCCCTGGATATAATCTTAGCATTCTACGTCACTGACGAAAGGCAACATTTTTTTGGCCCTAAAACTTACTGAGACATCTGTTGACATCCGGGCCCCTGTTTGCATAGTAACTACTTGGACACGCATGCGTACATATACCAAGGTGTTTCATTCCGCTTCTATAGAGTAATAAATAGTACTGTGGTTTACAATGGATGCAGCCATTGAACGGTGAACATGATGTACAGCCTTGTGGACACCCTGAAAAGATACAAAAATAATCATTCATGAATTTAGTAAGATCAGAAAATCAAACACGATTTGTTATGATGACTAAATATGCCATTTTCACTTCGTCTGAACGAGGCTTTATTGCAGACATTTGAAACCCCATGCACATGCAATAATTCATAAGGCGACACAAGAATGAGACATGATTTTGCTGAATCATCATATATTGACCATGTTGTGCAATTATGAGTCAACTGCCTATTCAATCAAAATATAGAATTGATTTATAGTTAATTTTGCCATCCTTCTATCTCTTTTCTCATCATGCTCATAAGTCATTTTGTTTGGTTGAAAGATTGGATTTGCTCATCTGTCATCATACTTATTCATTACTCATTCAAATTTATTGGTTTGTTAAAAGAAATATTTTGCCTTAGTTTTAATACTAGTATAATCTACAAGTTCAGCCCTCTACTGTATAAAGGTCGTTTTAAAAATGACATAAGTTTGCCTTCAGAGGAGACGTCAATAGGAGAGATAGAATTCTAAAGGGAAAACCAGCACATCTTTTTGTCGGAATGGACTTCAGCAGTTGAAAATCAGACAATTACTTATAGCCCATTGAAGGTCTGTAGGTCTTAAAGGATAGAAACATTGATAATGGTTTGCTGTTTTTTGTGTTAAGTCAATCCCAGGAGAAAGACAGCAATTCAATGAACATTCGACTAAAAATATATGTCGCATGCAGATTAATTATTGAACGCCATAGAAGGTTTCATAATTGCCGAACTTCAGGCGCATGCAAATTATCTTCTTTATCACACATTTTGATACGAATCGAACGTCATAAAAAAGACTTGTCACCAAAGACCACACAAGCGGTTTTTTTTTTCAAGATTTGTAAATAAATTATGTCCCAAGAGTTTAATAAAATATACTTATGACTGATATATCACCATAAATGATGTTTAATATTGGTCTATTATCACATTTGAATGTCATATTACACAACTTGTTTTATACACAGATGGTTAAAACCAATTGGGTCTGCCTTCGTGTACCTGTAAATGACCTTAGTCTTTATAGACATTTGTGTCAAGTTGTATTTAATGAGTGTGTTTTGAATGTTTTGAGAGCGATTTTAGACAGTACATCGTAGCCTCGTACATAGCTATAAACTAAAATGATTTAATTCCCGTCAATACAATACTGAGCTTGAAAAATCACATGATTTTGGAAGACCCAAAGACCTAAGCTATAATAGCACCTAATGTGTTGTAAGGAATAATTTATAAACTATGTCCATGAAAAAAATCTACAAGTTATGTATATGTTTCTTTACAGAAATTACAATTGCTTACCAAACCTAATCAGTACCAAATGAGGTCATTGTAAAACTTAAAAGGAAGGAAGGGACTTTTCATTTTTTCTGCTTTTTTTTAAATAAGAAAACAGTTCTATAAAATATACAGGTTTATATATCAAAAAAGAGTTACTTCTAACATCCAACAAAATCATGAAAAATAAATATAATTCATGAAATTAAAAAAGTTTTATGTTGACCCAGGTTTTAACAATTTAAACTTAATGCTTCAGACAAGAAATAATCGACGATATATAAAAATAAGTATTCCCTTTACCTTATCTTGATAATTGGAAATTGAACAATAGTATTTACTTTTTAATATGAGTTTATTCATTAAAAGGATGAACTTTTTACCTAAACTACTAGTTTTCACCATGACAACATCAAGCTGTCAGTCATAGTAGCTGCCTGACTCAAGTCGGAAATTTACAAGTAGCTTCTTAATCAACCGTACAGGGAAGTGGGACGACCCGACAGCACAGTCTGTGCATTACTATATCCTGACACTGCTTCTTGAAAGGTTCAACATGTCGGGGACGATAATGAATATAAGTCTCTCATTTAAGAAGTTTTTGGTGTTATTCTTTTGTCATTAAGACAAATTCCATCGCAATATTAAAGGGGGATTTCAGATCAAAAGGTTGTGTTTTTGTTAGCTTTTTTATGTTTTCCACACCAAGTGGAACCAAGAATTTTCAATAGAGGGAACACAATTTTGGCATAACCTCGGTGTCCACACAAATTTAGGCTTTGTAGACCCCCTTTCTGAGATTTTATTCAACACTTCTTTCTAAAATTCTCTGCTAAATCTGTCCCTGTACACTGTTAAAAAGTTTGAGTTTGACAGAATGTTGGGTAATGGTGCACGATTTACCCAACACTGTGTCAAATTTTACTCAACATTGTGCAAAATTTAACCCAACCTGTTAACCATGTTCCCTTTTAACACAACTTTTTTAACAGTGTACATATGATACTGTATCATTTGAAATACTTCTTTAAGGTACCTAACGATTGAACACAACATTGGTTTTGTATTATAAAACTGTCAGTTGCACACACGGGAGTCCAAATTCATGCGCAATCTACTGTGTTTTTTGCTCTTCAAATGAATTGAGCACTTCTTGTTTGAAATGTGTAAATATATGAATATACATAGTTAAAAGTAAATAGATAAATGAATATAAAGATACCTACGAAAATTTAACACTCAAAAAAGATACATAAATAAAACTGTGTTTCTTATGTCGGACCTCGTTGTGAAGTACAGAGTGCTAACACATATGTTCTGTAAATATATTCAGATTATACACACAGATTAAAATAGCAACCAAGCGTTTCCGTTCTTATAATACAATTACAATTCCTTGACATACATTTCCAATCAGATTTACTATTTCATTACATGTGCTTTAAATAATCGGATATTTAAACAAAGATGTGTTTTAAGATACATGTTGTAAACTGATCAAAATCAACAAATGAAAACCTTAAAGTGTGGAGGATGAATTAAACTAATGCGTTTGTTTTTGTGGATCAAACTGATTATCGTTTTGACATAGATATATCAGAACTTTTGTAGAAAAAATAAGAAATGCACTTGCTATTGTTTTATTCCCAAGGAAAGGACAATTAAGAAACATGTTTAAAACAGTCTACTAGTTCTGTTTTATAAAGCATTCTGGTATGGCATACAATTGTCACATAATTCTTTACTATAATGTTATAGTATGCACTAACCATTATATCTAGAACTTTTACTGTGACTATGATGTGTTATTATCGACTGTGGCAAACTGAACTTTTAAACTTAGTCATACTTGTATTTTTCCATGTAAAAAAATCTTACGTAATGGTGTCTATATTGGCATTCTGGTCTGACATAATTAGAGTGTCACCTGTTTCTTTGAAATAGTGTAGAAATAATTGACACTATTATTGCAGAATGTGTGTCGGCTAGAACATTGTGGGATTATTGCAGATGTTTAGGGTCGTATTTGTGGCTCAGTTATACTTAGATGTGTCATGTTAGAGCAATTCTTGTCTTATGATATATGCTAGTATATTATATGCTTCCGGACAGTATATGACATAACTGTTACATACAGTTAGCCAATGTAGAAAACTGAAAATTATGTAACTTTGTCTGTACATCGCAGCTATTCATATTTTATCTATATAGTAATATGTTACATATATGTGATGACTCACCCCGAAAAGGGGGACTTTGCGACAGAACACTTTTCGAGAAAATGACGAAAATAGGCAGCAAAAAATAAAGAAAATAATAAGAAGTTCCAGCAGATTTTCTGTTGTAAAATTTGATCGCCTTGATCAATTTCAACAAGAAAGGAGTCATATTGAAGCTTAGAATATGCTGTAACAGATGAAATGATAAAATCAAAACTGATATCATCTTCAAAGTCCCCCCCTTTCGGGGTGAGCCATCACATATAAGATTTTTCTACCTATGAGGTCTACTCAAATTCCACTGGCAAATCATTTTAGTTATTCATGTCGTCTGATATTCATAGGTGAAGCGCAACACTTTAGGAGAATACGGTACCGAGGTTAGTTATGCTAGATGTACTTTTGTCATTATGAAAAACACTGGCCTCAAAGGATGCAACATTCCAATATGAAATATGTTTTGGATTTATACAACAAATGATGTAAATATGTAACTTGGGAGCAAAATATGATGGAAAATAAATTATCTATTTACACAGATCATTTACAACATCATAAAGCTTATAACCTCGAGCAACATGTAACATAAAGGGTTCCTGTTATTGTGGGGTATCAAAAATCGAGTACCACAAGAGTGAGTTAAGCTACACAGAATAATGCAGGAAAATACGCACTATATACTAGTATATTAGTAATAATTCAATTCAACAAACCACAAACAACCCGTTGAAGCTAAAAATATATTTACTTTGAAAAAAACGTTACGTACATTTAGCCCGTACGTGGATAGTTCCAAACCAGAAAGCGAAATATGAAACGAACTGATCACCACACAAAATTATTGCACTAACTGTTGTCAGGTGATGTGCGTGATCCAGTAACTGAATAGCGATTTTGTCAGTTCGTTTTACACCTGATAACATTTGAATAGAACTGAGATGTGGGGTATTCAAGGCCGGTATCGGGTATTTCGGGTGTGATTCATATAGAGGGAATCTGAGCGTCATGATCCTTGCCGAACAGGGACTTGAACCGAGACCTCTTGAGTGCTCGGCAAATGCTCTGACCAATGAGCTACTGTACAATGGACCGTCATAGCATTTCACGGTGTTACGCGAGACCAGAACTGGTGCTAACGTATTTCTAATATATAAATCAGAAAATGTTGAATAATCCGGGAATTCTCAACATTCGCAAATAACATGCATCAATCATAACGCTTCTTACAGGATAAATATTTGGCTATTTGTAATGGTCAAAACATGGTCGGCCTTCAAACAAAATTTTCGCTACAAACCTTTGGTTGTGACATCACCAAATACTTGCGATCGAATTTAAAGTATAATCCGGTAACAAACATCTGAGGCAATGTATATGGCAATTCAACACATGTGCAATTTAGTTTTATTTGGTTTCAACTCGGTGACGACACGACCAAATGTTTGGTAGCGAAAAGTTTGTTTGGAGACCGACTATGTTTTGACCCTAATGTACAATCTGCTTTTTGTTGTTGAAAAGACTAACAAGGTCCTCATTGCATTTTAGATTGGACATTCATGTGTACAACTCGCCTAAACATACCTTGTTTCTTCTGTTAATTCAGGTAAGTTGAACAAGTGCATCAAATTAGCAGGGTCAATGGTGACAATTAAGCAGTGTAATAGTTTGTCGCTCATGCCGACAATGTTCGCCTTTATTTTCCGTTTTTCATTTCTTCGGCTGCCTTTGATTTTATATTCTGTCTAGGGTATTAATACAAAATGGCACGCGTTTTTGTACTGTTTATTTTTATGGGTTGAACTACCTAAATCAAGTTCTTGAACCCCAATTTATTCTCCATTAGTTAAACCATTATTGTCCCATTTTTATACTAATTGTTCAATCTAAAAATTGGAGTTATTAATGGCCAATTAGTTATATATACCATCATCAATCTTACCTATTTAATTAATTGTTTTGAACTTTGCTGTATTGTTTCTGAAACAGACGTAACTTTACATGTGATTTGACCAAACTGTGCTAGTGATAAATCAAGTAACTTGCACATTTTAAATGATTCACTTGACGAGAGTTTATTGTAAAATAGCATTAAAATAATTTCCTAAATATGCTAAAATACAACCTTTTTTTAAATAAAACACTCGAATGACATATTTTCAAATTACAATTTCCATTTGAGCAAGTTCCGTGTGAAATATATGTAAAACCTTGTTTTTTCGCAATCATAGTCAGTCAGTCTACTTCTTGAATTCTTATCAAACATTTTATCTACAAGTTAATCAGATAAAAATACATTTTTCAAATTTGTGGTATACAGAAACAAGTTAACGGCAAACAAATTTAGATACACAATTCAAATTGCTCACGACCTCACGCCCACGGTACTTCTTGACGGACTAGAAATATATGATTTTTTTTTCGGTCAACATAGAAAATGGTTTACATATGTACAAAGTATTAATTAAGAATTAAATTAGTATATGAGTTGATTAAAATTATAATCACTAAAGTAAGCCCCGAATGTTGGAGATAAATTAATAACGATGTCTGATCTTAACAAAACGTCCATCTACCCATCGTTCATGAGCAGCCAAAACATACAAATTGCTCTTTGGTACAAAATCAAGAGTGATTTTTAGTCAATTACATAATAGTGTAGTGTGCTTAACAATAACATAATATTTTTACCTCTAATTATCTCAGCAGGCACAATTTGACAGATTTACAACACAATATAAATTACAGAAATGTATTTCCAAAAGTAGATTTAAGGCACCAAATATATGTAATTTAGATATAACTATCCGCCATTGCCAGTTATTATCTTAATGTTAACCAAGTCTGTATCAATTTGGATATCAATTATTCATTTAAGTTTAACTGCCTAAATCATTTAACTAACTACGTACTTTTAATAGAGTTAACATGTTAATAATTCTTCTTTTTAATGCGATGTACGTGACTATGACTTGAACAAAACTTTCGTAACAAATATTGCAGTCAAAAGTGTTTAATATTCACTCTCGGAAATGTAATCATTTTTTGTATATGAAGACTTAATGGTTTAAACTTGACACTATTAATAATGAATACGAATTTATGTGTGAAAAGAGGCACATTCGTTTAAATTTTTTTGTAACAGGTAATGTAATTATCAATGGCACGATAAATAGAACGACATAAGAGTCAAGATTCTTTTAAAGCTGTTTGACAAAATAAAATTTCATTAGAGCTTGCCGAAGGTTTAAAAGTGCACACAACTATCTTCAAATTAACAGTGTTTATGATTATTACCTGAATGGTTTCTTTTCATAAAAGATAAATAAGCTAATCTGTTTTTGATTTAAAACAATAAACAAACATTACATTGCAATTTCTCTGATGTGTTATCAAAAGCAATAACTGTAACCAAACCAACGTAGGTATAGGTGTAATTATTGTATCATTGTATCTTTATATTCACGGCTGCATGCCGATGAGTTTTGGTTTTGTTAAAAAATGTCATTGATTAAATCTTATAGCATAATGGTTTTGTTTAGATATCAATAAAGAAGTTAATGATCCATTAAAAAGTCAATGAAACACAAAGAGCCGCTGATGATTAAGATATCCGTCAGGACACTAGAAATGTAATCCAACTATATCTTTTGCAAATACCGACATTGTTTTAAACAATAAAGAAAAAAGTGTTTTATTGTAAACATATCTTAGTAAATCATGTTCTGTTTTTGTTTGTCAACATTTACACAAGTTTGCTATATTTTATATTTTATTTGATAAAAATGCCTCTGATTTAAATGCATTTGATGAGATTACTTTTCTTTAGATCAATATTAGATTCCTCTCTCCCTGCAGAAAGTTAAATCATCAACAAATTTACAAAGTGTTAAGTTAGGGTGTAACATTTTTGTAGCTAAAATGTGAACACTGATTTGGATATTTAAAATTATCCATGGATAATTAAAGAGCATTATAGTTCCACATTTTGACCTTAAAGGCCACCAATAATGAAATCAGCAGAATAATGACCATCATTCTGCACTGATTTTTTGATGAGTTATGGCGTTGCTCCTAAAGAACAACGTTGTGAAGCATGTTAACTAAAGTTATCCAATCTAAAACTCAATATGGAAATACATCTTCGATTTCGAATGGATTTTTTAAAAATCTTGTATTATGCTATGTTTTATGATAAATTAATAAAAATCTTTAACATTTTATAAAGATTCTCTTCAAAGAGAACCGAACCTTTTATTAAAGATATCTGAACGAACCCTTCAATTCAGAAAATCATTTTATAAAATGACTTGTTATTATCACTTATTTTACTATTTGCTTGGTCATCTCAGCTTCTCTATCATTGATTTTGTTAAACTACTTGAATGTATGACTGTTCCACATAAATGTCAAATATAAGTATGATTCAGGAAGGACGCAATCCAGAAATGTTCTAGTTTAGATACTTGGACATCCTCAATATTACAAATGCTGTCAGCAATTAATAGGTTGTAATGATACAGTCATATAATCTAATGATAAAACTGTGCTGTCATAACAAATCGGTCAAAATGCGAGGGTTTTAGGTCCAGTTTAAGATTCTTCCGACAAAATTCTGCATTCTGGTGACAGAGTAACAACAACAACAGCAACAACAACAACAACAACGAAAGTAATAGCTCCATTGAAACCCTTCAAACATGTCAAAATGATTTTTAAAAGACCTTGACAAATTAACTTCAAGATAGCTTAAAATAAATAATATTTTCACATTTTAACCGGTCTACTTATGTTTGATATTGATGTACATGTGTTCATAACTTTCTCAAAGTCACAAAATGATTATATCTTAACAGTTTGGTCATACACATTTATCATAGAAACCTCTTTAGTGAAATGGATGGAGATATAATTTGCGTGCCACAATTTTACCCAAGTTTTCAGTAAAGTGTTTTCAAATTGATCAATGTCTGAGTTTGAAATCGCCATCACACCAGCCAAGAGTAAAGTATGTTAAGAATTTGACAAAGAAATTGAACCAAGGAGGAAAAAACAACTTCCTTCGGATTCCTTAACGCAACATCTTATTCTCTACAATTTCCGGTTACTGGCTACCACAAAGCCACTATATTCATGTTACAAAAAGGGGTCTATTAACTTTTCTTGACTGTGTTGAACTTTTAAGATGTAGATTTTGTTCTGATAAATAAAAGTAATTTGTCAGTTTTAGTATACAACATTCACCGTTTAAGTATGCCTGTAAGCACACTTGCACCAACATTCCAGATTAACCTTTTTGTGTATGTTATTTTTCGGCATCTCTATAAACTTGAACTTTTATTTGCGATGACAATATCCCCATTGTGTTAATTGCCGGTTTACAATATTACAGAATAAAGTTGAAACACAAAGTGACAAAGTAACATTTCTGAAAAATCTTTTATCTTTGTACTAAACAAGTATAAAGGGTATCAAATGTAAAGCAAACCCATGGACAAAAGACATATTAATATGTAAATGGCGTAGAACAATTTTATCTCTCTCCGATCTCGGTCTCGGTCTGTTGAAATTTGGGGTTTGCATCTATTTCACTGGCGTATGGAGATCTATCAAGCGGAAACTGTGGTTATACAGAATTAAACTTTGCATACTTTTTTCATTATTATTAAGTTGATTGTAAAGGATCAATATTGTGCCTTTTGCTTCTACGCGACTGATTTTGGACAAAGTTTTCGCTTACCATGTGGAATTTAACACGATAAAATCACTTGATTCTGAATAAAGAGCAATTATATGCATGTAAAATAGTCTAACCACACTAACAGACTCGTCCTAACTTAGTAAAATGTATACATAAAGATACATTAAAAACTAGTTTGATTATTTAAATGACGGTACATAAGTTTAATAGATAATGTAAATAAGAAAAAAATGATTGACCTTCCCTATAAAACAGAAAAAAGTGGAACTTCGTAGTGCAAATTGAAAATAATTTTAAACAAATGTTTGAAACATTTAAGAACAATTTTAAGTGACTTAAATTACTTTTCATATTTTAGCTGGTACATACATGACAAAATAAGTCTTTTAAAAGTTTTTTTTACTTTTTGATGTTTATTTGTCTAATTGTACTTGATTTTTATATCTTTAATTAAGAAAATCAACTAAATGGAATTTCAGGGCGAAAAAGTATTGATCGTGTAAATTTTAAAGACTCATCAGGGATGCTGTTTTGTATATGCCACTACCCTTTAATAACCTCAAAACTTTTTAATAGCCTCAGAACTTGGTTGTTCAATAGTATATTTAATGGTAGAATACTCTTTATGCTGTCTCTACTAGATTAACATCCAGGAAGGGCATGGTTTTCCGAACATACTCCCTCGATACAAGATTTTTAC
>JXSR01S034554.1:813-16433 GCA_000969725.1 Ophiothrix spiculata
GACGACATGTTGGTCATTGCGCCTTTTATATTCTACTTTGTCTATAATTAGCATCTTTCTCCTCCGGACATCAGATAAAATTAAGAAGATTAAGAAGGCTGCATGTATACATAACTAACATACGTAAGTAACATGTGTGCTATATGGGTACTTACGGTTTTGTAATCAGGCTAGTATATTTTGCTGCGTGTCATTTTATTTATTAATTACTAAATAAAAGGTCATATGATACGATTTTATATACCCACGTTATTTCCTTGCAAATATGTATCCCAAAAATTACCAGAGCCAACATCCCAGATTTCAAAACAATTAATGATATTTATCATATCTATGCTTTTCTTTATTCTTCTTTTCTTAACAGTTTTTAAACTACCCACCATCTGATTTTGATTTCATTTTCATCTACCAAGAATCTCTCTTCACATTAAAGTATATAGACACATAGCAAAATAATTCTACAGAGATGAGAGACGTTATTTATTGGTACGGCACCAGCACTGTTACAATCTAGGGTTAACTTCACCATTTTATGATGAGCACGCCATTATAATTCTCTCTTGTGGTAGTGACAATGACAAAAGTAATGAATAGAAGAAGATGTCAATTTTGATCCTTTTTAGGTATCAAATATGAGCTAACCCTTTAAGGATCAAAATGATTCAAAAATAAGGATCACAATTCTTGATCCGAAAAAAGGATCAAAAATTTAGTCTTTAGTTATGTGTTTCTTTACTTTTATGTTATATTTGCGGTGAAGGGATTGCAACATATCCTTCCCGACTGAAGAATGCTGATCCATTTGACAACTGGGTGGAGAGGAGCACATGAGGGTAAGTATCTTGCTCAAGGACACTACATACGCCGCCCACCGGGTTCGAACCCACGACGCTCAATGTCCGATGAAGAGTCGGGGACTTATTCAGCCAGGACACACATGCCCCTGTCGAATATGTTACAGCCGTAAAATTTCACATGGGTTATCAGAAAAATATAGACAACAGTACCAAAATCTCAGAAAGTTTTAAAACAATTGAAATTCCGAGAAATCTACAAACTAACTCATTCTGAAAAGGCAAAATTAAATTCCCACCCGAATTATATAAATGGCAGCAAATAAATAAATGAATAACTCAATTATAATTGAAAAAACTACCCTGTGAAAAAGAGGAAATCTCTTTAAAATGTTGTATATGATTATCGTGTAATGAGACCTGTTATGTTTCATTCAAAGTTGTCTTGAACGACAAGTTTTGTTAACTTTCTCATATAGATATGTCTATTTTGAAAAACAGAGAACACGACAAATATCGAACTTCTGAACATGTTCGCACGACCTTGTTTCTTTAGACCTGATAAGAATGATACCATCGTCATCATCGAGGTTCTCAAGAAAGTGTTGTATAAGCACGATATTTTTGATGACGTTGGACACGTGCTTTACCATATGAGCATTATCATTTTAATCCTGCGATATCTAAATCTTTAGACCAAAAATAAATATGATTAAATGTATATAAGCCCTGTTGGTGTGGAGTTCATTCTCACTTTCTTTTCAGTCCGTCTCTGAGGTAAGATATCTAAATTATAGTACAGTAAATGTCTAAGAATTATCTATCTATACTCTGTTTGAAGTCATTATTATTTATTGTTTTAAATGGAAGCGGTGAAAGTCAATGTTTTTTTGAATTGAAAATTATATTCGGGTGATTTTAACATTGACCCGATTATAAAATTACACGTTGTCTCAAAAATACAGGGGTTTCTCAAAATAATTGATTGAAAGTAAATATGCCGTTGAATGTAAAATGATATCGGGTGATTATAACATTGACCTGATCATTAACATACAGGATGTCTCAAAAGAATTTATGCCCCATTTAAATTACAAATTTCTTTCAAAGTGGAGAAAGTAAATTAACTTTATAATGTAAAATGATATGTGTGATTTTAACATTGACCTGATCATCATACTGTAGGGAATCTAAGAAGAATTTATACTCGAATTTATCTTATTTTTGAATGGAAGTGAAGAAAGTAAATGTGCTGTAGAATATAAAATGAAATTGGTTGTGAGTAGCATGTCTGTCATCGTTTACACTTTGAGAATATCATCTTATTATACTTATTTGTTTTATAAGACGAAGTTAAGAAAAGTTACTTTCTGTAGGTTATAAACATTTTGAGACAAACTGTATAAGGGTGCATCCGACTTGTGTTTAAACACTTCAATAGCAACTTAGTCTAATTTAAAATGCATTCGACTTCAATTTCAACTTATTTTCACCCGTTGAATATTTTTTCAGAAACTTTTTTAGCATCGACAATGCGTGTGTTCATCCTAGCCTGTTTGGTGGCTGCTGCCACAGCCCTTGCTCCTCTGAATGTGGCAAAGGAAAGAATCCCAGGAAAGTACATCGTTACACTCAAGGTAAGCTGCTATCCTATATATAATGGTCCCTACCTATCAAGGTAGCAAATTGAACTTGGAGAAGAGATTGTTGAAAACGGGAAAACTAATGGGAGACAAGTCTTTAATCATTGACTTCTATTTTCGATGGCACATCAGCTTAACCATGTTAACATCTCAGGTTGAAAAAAAAAATAAAATAGTTATTTATTTTGTAATTTGTTATTTAAAAGTTGTACTCATAATAATGCACTTGTTCATTTCTATACACATATCTAAATTTAATATTTTCAAATAAAATCAAAACTGCAGACTCAACAAACGAAATGTTTACTTTACAGCCTGGTGCCAACATCGACTCCGCCACTTTCAGCCTTAACACTCTCCGTGCCCGTTCCGTAAGACAATTCAGAGCTTTCAACATGATTGCTGTCGATATGGATGAGGCTACCATGGAAAAGGTGAGATAGGACGTCATTTTATTCCTATATACTTTATTTTCAGAATGAACTGCATGTAACTACCGAGATATTTTTCAATTCTGAAGGGCAAAACTCAGTCATGTCATCTTTATAAAGTATTACTTAAAAAGAATAAAAATAACACAGCCACATATATCATGGACATATAAATGGTTTTCCACACAAATTACCCTTCCGAAAAAAAAACACTCATGAAATAAAACAAAACAAAACATGGTGTCGTAACAACCAAGAACTGCTTGCAAATGTCGATGCCTTTAGGCTTGTCAATTTAAATGCAATACAGTATGTAGATCTATTCGACTAAAAAAAGAAAAGGAAAAGAAAAAGCATCTTGTATTTCTTGCTTCTTGCAAAGGTACGTGCCTTGAAAGATGTGTTGATGGTTGAAGAAGACGGTATGGTTTACGCCCAACAAGCTACCTGGGGTCTTGACCGATCTGACCAGAGAAATCTTCCTTTGGATGGTGTCTACGCACCAGGCAGCGGATGTAAGTACAGACCGTCTCTAAAAAGTTCTACAAACGAAATATTTGGTAAATTTGCAATATGTGTTGTGACTTGTGGGACATGTATAGGCCTACTCTTGAAATTTAAGTATGTAAAAGAAAGAAGAAAGAAAATATAAATGTAACGGCTCATCCCTCAAGACTTTTGCGACAGAACACTTTTTAAGAAACTGGTCAAAATAGGCAGCCAAAAATAAAGAAACGAATAAGAATTTTCAGCAAGAGTTTTTATTGTAGGCCCTATGCTTTGATCGCCTTGAACAAGTAAGATGTCATTTAAAGCTTAGAAAATACTTTAACAGATGATATGATCAAATCAAAATTGATATCATCTGCAAAGTCCCCCTTTCGATGTGAGCCATCACAAATGTCAGGAAATGTTATTAGTGACCTGGGTTTATTTGTTTTGCAAAATATTTTTTTTATAGTGATGGCTGTTTGATATAAGATTGCAACTTGTCAGTTGACGAACAAATCAACGTTGCAAGCAATGATATTGTCAAATTCTATTTCCCCCTCGTTATGACACCTACCAGTGAACATGATTTCATGATTTGTCAAAGTATACGTAGTCTGTCTATGCCAAAAGTTGGAATCAATCTTATATAAGCTGCCACAATATGAGATGTTTGATAATGTAACCATTTTTTACTTCTCAGTGGACGGCAGTGGCACCAACGTGTACATCATCGATACCGGTGTCAGCCCAGACCATGTTGACTTTGGTGGTGTTGGAGGACGTTGCGAGATGTCTTACGATGTCATCGGAGGAATCGTAAGTAAAATCACACGCTCATCAAAAGAACGTGTTTTATCTTATGAATTAATAATACAGTGAATTTTGCAAAGGGTAAAACTATGAAATTTTCTGAAAACTTACAATTTCTTGAAACTGAAAATATCATTGAAACTTGGACTTCAGATAACATGTTTGCTTTAGCATTCTAATAACTTACGTTGCTTCATAACCTTCTGTTAATTCTTATAAAAGTATGAAAGTAATTAAAGTGGAAATTGCCAAACATCCTCGTCTTATTTCTTTCAGGGTGGTGGTGTTGACTGCAACGGTCACGGTACTCACTGCTCTGGGACTACCAGTGGTACTACCTGGGGTGTTGCTCCAATGAGCAATGTTTATGGTATCCGTGTACTCAGCTGTCTTGGATCAGGATCTACCTCCGGTGTTGTTGACGGTAAGTGATATCCAGAATAATCCTAAATAAGGCCAGGAAACAGAAGATGTCCCGTTACTCCATCGAATGACCAGAATACTAGATAATTGCTTGAATTTCGTCACACTACCTTTGGCTTGGCTTCTATTGTTAGCTCGTTATTGATTGTTTATAATTATTTAAGAATTTTCTTTTAATTTGTGACTTCAAATCTGTTTGATTTTTTTACAGGAATGAACTGGGTAGCCGAGAATGGTATCCGCCCAGCCATTGCTTCCATGTCCCTCGGTGGTGGTGCCTCCAGCACCATGGATCGTGCTGTTGCTACCATGCATAATGCCGGAGTTGTTGTATCTGTTGCTGCTGGTAACAGCAATGCTAATGCCTGCAACTACTCTCCCGCAAGAGCCACTGAGGTACTCCTTTCAGTTGTACATTGTAAAAATGGTGTCTTAGCATGCTTGGATAGATGTCTTGTCAATAGACATGTCTTCAACATAGTTAAGAAGAGACACTTCCAAATGTCTATGCAAGACACTAACTTTGTATATAAGACGCGTCACCAGTTCAAGGGAGACATGTTTTGTAATTTTGTGTCTTACAATGTTCTCATTTCTTTGTTATCTATTGTTGAGGACATGTCTACTGCAAACACATTTATCTAAGACACAATTTTTACAGTGTATGATTTTTTATTGACAATCGTCGTTTGAGATGAGCGACGTGAATCAAAATTGTTTATCAGATAGGAGATAAAGATAAATAATGAAGGTTGTAATGCCAACAAAGCGAAGAACGAATCCATTCATCAAATGAGAGTCTAGAAGTCGCAAATAAAAGTAATAAATGTCGAAAACTTTAACAAACTCTACGAGAAGACAACTTTACCAATTACTAAATATAGCTAAATGTCTTTTTATTGAATATTGCTTAATTTGAAAACAATTCAGTGTTTTCCATTTCTTTCGTTTCTTTTGCTTTTTTTTAAATATTTCTTCTTTATTTTTCAGGGGTACTTAATTGTTTGTCTTGTACAGCCAATATAATAGTAAGACCATCCTCGTTTGTTGGCCAAAGCCACTATCCTATCACTTTTAGCATAAGTTAATTGTAGGTCACTATGTACCTCTTTCTTTTCTTAGGCCATCACCGTCGGTGCCACTGACAGCAGCGACACCCGTGCTTCCTTCTCCAACTACGGTGCCTGTGTAGACATCTTCGCCCCAGGTGTAGACATCACCTCTGCTTGGATCGGTGATCCAGATGCAACCAACACCATCAGTGGAACCTCCATGGCCTGCCCACACGTCTCTGGTAAGTTTTTTTTTAACAATTGGAAATCTCAAGTGAAGCTTTATGCTCAGCTCACATGAGTCCTTGTCTGAGTTGTAATATTGATTTTTTGAGCGAGTTCAGAGAGCTCGTCTGAATTTTGAGAGAGCTCTTTGGTCAGTTTTCTTGTCTTTTCAGTCACTTTTTCTGAAGAGGAGGCAAAAGAGATTCGGTCGAGTAGTGGCAAAATTGGCAAACTCAGTCAAGCATTGGTAGATATTCTTTCAGAGCTTGTTCACAACTCGAAAGTTTTGGAGCTAGAGAGGTGCCTTAAAGATCAGTTTGAGCGAACTTCTTCTGATATCACTCGGCTGAGTTTGGACCCACTCGGGTATCAGCAAGTTGTCAGAGAGTTAAAAAAATAAGTGAAAGAGCTCGCAACTCTTTAACGCCTCCTGTAATTGCGGCAAGATGTGAATGGGTGAAGGCTGGTACTTAACGATTCTCGACCAAGTTCACCATTTTTCGACCGAGCCTCTTTTGCTTCAGATCTATTGCGCCTATCTTTCAATATGTAACTTGCCTATCTCTTAATATGTGACTGAATCATAAATAACTAATATGCATCAGTTTTTGACGGAGAGTGTATACTTAATATCTAATGCTCGTTTTCATTGGTCAGCTAATACACACTTTTTAAAGTGGTCTCATATTTTAAAATTCTAATAATTTGTAATTTATTTCTGACAAGATATATTGTAGCCTAGATAGATTTAAATGTAGGGCTTGTAAAAAACGTTTGGTATCAAGTAATATACACTCCCGCTCTAAAGTATTTCCGCATTATTAAAAACGATCAGAAACCTTATTTTTTATATTAAAGGACCTAGAATCGTCAAAGATTTATAGGTGACTTATTTATTTATTATGGATAGATCGATGTTTCTTTTGATATTTGATCTTCCATTGGCATAAAAATGACTGATTTCATGGACCATATACAAACACACCACAAGTGCAAATCTCATTAATATGCAACTTGTTGCATATATTTGCAATTTTTCATAACCTCATCATTACCTTGTATTAAATCAGATTTGCGAAACATAAACTTTAGAAACCATATACGTTAGCATAAAATAGTAAATATCAGGACAATTTTGACATCATTGAGAATTCAGTTCCCGCGATTCCTAATAGCTCTCATGTACAAAAATATTTTCAGCATTTTTGTAATATCCAACACTTATTTTTTGACAATGCAAACCTAAACCTTTCTAACATGATGTACCCTGTTTTTGTTTTCATGTAGGTGCCGCTGCTCTGATCATGCAAGCTAACCCCTCCATGACCCCAGATGATGTATGGGCCCAGATGGCTGCTGATTCTACCCCAGATGTTGTCGGAAACCCAGGATACAGATCACCAAACACTTTCCTCTACGTCCCATAAACAGAACTGATAATGAACAATAAATACTACCGATCAATTTAACAAATTAAGGAGTATAAAGTCGACATTATATTGTTTGCACAACAACCATCCTCCAGAGAGTAGTTAAACCAGCTTTTTAGAGTCTCAAAATCATCTTGTTTGAACTACACTTATCTGAATGACGAAAGGTGAACAATATTGTTCCTCTTTTCCTCTCTGAGATATTAGGTACTTTTCTGATATTTTGCCGTCTTGATCAATGATAATAATGCACGTGTGACAGCATGAGCAAGTTTGAATGTTGAATAAAATGCAATGAATGAAACCTACTTTGCTTGGTATTCGATGTTGATGTATCAGTCAAATTACTATATCAATATATATTCAATATATATTATTATATTTCATTATTTCTCCCAAATTTATGTGATACATGATCAATGATGATGAAAGGTGTGAAGGGAATTTATTCCATATTTGGATGGAATTGTTCTATTTTGCTATTTTGTCTTTTACACCACACAACAATAGGTATGATATATTGCTTGTCTAAAATAACATGGAATGAACCAAAGCTCCAGGAATGTACATGGAATTCGTACTTAAATTGCTGCTCATGTCTTATATGAAAGAGGCACGTCACTGTCCCAGTTAGCTTGGAGAACCTTATAAGTTAATTATTGTCAGGAAAGTAATTTGTCACAAACTGAATGACCCAAGACATGTCCAGCCTCCTACATAGGGTCATTCCCAGTTCCTGACGCAAAGCTTTCCAGCATCCTGAAGGCTTACAAGGATGATATTTAAAATTGTTTTGAGTCATGATGCACAAATACCTGTAAAAATGCATCACCGTCTTGCAAGTAGTTTTCATTATACTGGAGGACCTGGAGATCAAATGTTTTACGTATGAATACTACATTTAATTTTTGAGTCATGACTCAATTCTTCTATTGAACCATGACACAAAACGATTTCGTCAATCCTTTCTAAATATTGCACAAACTTTAGTCATTAACTGAGAAATGTGACTTGGGAACTGAGTCTTGTCACTTTGGACAAGCTGCAAGATTTCTGTCATTTACATAAATCCTCATTTATATCACATTAATAGTCATTGCTTTTGCGATATGAAAAATACTTGTCCCAAATCATCCTAAATAAAGCAAAATAATTGGCTGTTATTTGTTGTTGCATGTTTTTTGCCTTCGTAAGTTTTAAGAGCTCCTCATATGTCACTGGGGTTGTCCGCCATTTGGAGTTTGACAACTTGTCCAGGTTTTAAAATACTGATGCAAGCAGGGCTCTACTTTTCAAAAGCTTCTGATTCAGATACCCATCAGTGTCTTTCTAAGATTGTCGTGAACAACAAAATTCAGCAAATTGGGTGAAGCTAATGAAAGACCCTTGACTATGTGTTCTCAAATTAAATCTAACAGCAATAGTTGGTCCAAAGTTTTGGTCGGTTCATAGTCACCTCAGCAAAATTTTTAGTTGTCCTGAATGCTACAAATTCAGAAAAAAAACTTGTGATCCACTTTTCATCCTCAACGTCACCTCTTATCAAAATTGACATTACTAGCTGTTAAGAATCCTTGACTGGTAAACGTTACATACCCCAAACCATCCTGGCAAATGTACTTGCATTTTTGTAAAAAGTGAGAAAATGTGTCCTTTTCTAATTACTGTCGGGGCCTCCTATAACACAGTAGCCTATATGGGAATTTTCAAAATGCTGAAAAAATTGTAATGTGAAAATTAAACAAATGGTCAGAATCAAGTGAAATTTTCAGCATACATTTATGTTGTCACTTCTTTTTATTTAGCTAGATAAAGAGGTGAGGTTTTCGTCACATCAGAATCATGAATTGCACCTTTAACCCTGATCCTGTTTCAAAAACTTGATCCAAAACCAAACTCGAACATACTCATAACAGTGTATTCTAACAAACACTTAGAAAATTCAGAATCACTTTTTATCCTAGTTCAAGAATAAATTACAGAAATTGACTTACTCAGAGCAACCAACGTTGCGGACGAAACCATCGTCCTTCAGCTGGGTTGTAATGTCGACTTTGAGACTAGTTGGAAGTGACGTCATCAGATGTCAGAGATGACATCATTTTGCGAGGAAGAGTTTTTATGGTTCTGTCCCAGACGTGCGATAGGTTCACTTTCACTCCTCCAACAGCTTTCATGGTCCAGAATTTGCACATCGTCCAATTCAAAAATTATGTCCAACAACCAAGCTGAAGGATGATGGTTTCGTCCGAGTAAGTTAATTTCTGGTTGTCTAGATTTAAATTTATTCTTGAACTTATATCAACCCAGATGAATGAGAGTATACACTATCACACTTTTTATCTTCTTAATCAGCAATACTTGTGCTTGCTTTATTCATTAAGATACATCTTGTCTCTTGGCTATTTAATAAATAACTGGCATACTACTTTGATTAGTGTAGGCCTATATACATTATACAAACAATAACCAGAGATCCCAACAAAACGTAACATAACATTTAACTAAAACATATCTCTTGGGTGTACAATTCACATATAAATTAATTTTGATACACAACAAGATTGTTACAACGTAATAGAAGTTGCACCATTGCTCCTTGGAAAATCTTTGAAACTGCTACAACGTACAAACACTGCAACTCTACAGAAATACAAGAAATTGTAATTTAGGCTGATTTTACTTCTGGGTTCCACTTTCGAAGGGACAGTCGCAAGATCATGATTGAAGTTTCTCGTGCTTAATCTTTACCTTCTCATACTTGGAAAATATGTGACAAGTCAATATGACGATCCTATTGTTTTTATAACCATTTGGTTGCAATGATATGCCATGAACAGATGGATTATTGTAACTTGTTGGCAACAACCCATTACCCATGCCAACTCTGAATTGCAAAGATGCTGCCATTTGTTGTAGCTAATAACAAAGTAACATGTGAGAGAAAAGCAATTTGTGCACTATCAGTATCACAGTGGCTGCTTCAGTTCTCATTTTTGAAAATGCATACCTACCCCATATTTTTATGTCACATTCTGGCAAGAGTAAACCAATTGTGCTCTAATATGGCTAGGGTATTTCACACATACCTATATTACAAAGGATTGTGTTAATAGGTAAATAAAGTCTCTGGTTCCAGGCATCATTGTATGGGCATGTTGGGGATAGAATATACTTTTAAAGACCTTTTTCACAACTAAACTGTCAAAACATGATCATTAATTGCTGGTTGCACACAAAAAGGACTTAAGTCTATCATTACACAACCAGAAATATTTCATTCATTGCTTTGAATGGGGATGTATGGGTGGAAGGTGAAATACTTGGTAGGCGTGACCCTTTTTAAATTAATTGAACTACAGAACCACCAGAGCTGGGCAGCCAACCTGTTGAAAGATTATGAAAGGGTCAATAGAAAGATATCACATAAGTACATGTTGGAAAAAGCTATAATTTTCCTTCAAAAGACATAAACATAAGTATACAATACAACTCGCATGTTTCTGATAGAGCTTTAAGAAGCTTGGCAAAATTAAAATACTCTTTCGTTCCTGTAACAGGCCAATAAAGGTCACTAAAAATGAAAAAGAAGCAATTGGTTGACATTTCCAAAATCTTCTGTTGTTGGTAGGTTGATAGGAAACACATGAATATTTAACATCAAACAAATGTATAATTATTTGTTTATAGTTTTGTTGAGATACAGCAACAAATATCAATTAATAGTTCAACTTACAATGTATTTTATATAACAGAAAATATCCTGTACAATTTGTCCTTTCATATTTTACAAGATTTCTTTTGTACATTATTTACAAAATTAACTATAAATAGAAAAAGATATTTTTGATTTTATGTATGTTAACAATTTGAAAATAAAATGACATGATCAATCAGATAAGAAAACCTACCATTGCTTGTTGAATATCTGCCCACATGAGACTCAATTTGGTCATGACAATGCAACAAAAGTTTGTCATTTTACAGAAGCCATTTTATGATCTAATTTCTCTTTGCTATCCTATTATTTTTATTCGTATTATATTTTTAAGTGTTATATCTACTTTGATCAATTTATTCCTTTTGTCAATTTAATAACACTTAAGTGACCAAGATATTTTCCCACCCGTTAGTACCCAAGGAGGGAGGGGAGGGGGGCCCTTGGGACCCCCTTAAGAAAACACCCTTCACATATGAATTTTACATTGAAAATCTGGTCAATAATGAGCAAATAAATAGGACCAAAATACAGACAAATGTTCGAAAATAAGATGAACTGTTTCAAAATAGCAGCCAAACACATTTTTTATGTCAAGTCCAGACAATTTTCCCACCAAAACTTCAATAACTTTGTCCCTGAAGGAATTTTCGCATAAAATTTTACTCAAATTTTCACACTGCAAATACCATTAACATTGCCGAAAATAAAATTAGAAAAAAGATATGTTTCCATTTTATGGGCAAAACAAATCTGAACAGCACTCTTGAAAAACCATTTTATGCTAATTAGCACAAAAATGACTGTGTCGATTTGAAATTTATTGCCAGCGAGGGATCCACTGCCTTAAGTTTGACAATTACAATGGGCAGCAATGTATTTTTTTTTGCGTTTTCAGGCTACATGCGAAAACCTGTTGTAGGGCCCATAGGACCCATCCTTGGTCACTTAAGTGTTCATTAAGCATCCTAACCTCAACAAGCAATTTCATTGCACATCAAAGCTACAAAATTTGAATAAAAACTTACAAACCAGCACAAAACAAATGCACATTTATACTGCACTAATTTAATTTTACTTCTACATTCATATAAATAAAAATAAATTGATCTAAGGTGGATGAAAATAAACAAATATTGAAGAAACAGAATTAATATTCAATGATTCTCTATCAACATAGTCATTTGATATTTTAACTTAGACTATGGTCACAATATTTCGTACGAATAGTGTCTAGTCTAGAAGGACTACGCGAAGCCCTCCCTGCTCACTTTGCTCGCTAAATGTGGTCTTTATGGACTAAACACTGTTCGTATGAAGTATTGTGACAATAATCTTACATGAAGGGAAAAATAGTTTGATGAAACCAACCATATCAAATCAGTATTTTGTTAATTTATCAGGACATTTTGCCAGCTTAACCATGTGATAGGATTCATTTTGACTACAAAATGTCCACTGTTGAAATTAAGAATTTTATAACAGGGATCATATAATTTGTCCTGGATAAACACTGATCCTTGTTACCGATTTGTGGTTTTGTCAAACACAACAACGTCTCTATTTCTAGCTTCATTTAACAAATTCAAAGGACATGTGATCCTTTAAGCCAAATTAAAATAGTAAAAAACAAGGGACTCTTAATAATGACTTCAACTACAAGAAATAGCACCTTCATAAATTCTCTCATCTCATTTACACAGAAGCTGAAGTCAAAATATTATGTGCAAAAAAAATTACAGTGAGTTTGCAAAATATCTGCCGCATAATGTTTCCATTTGCCAATGATTAAGACTTGAGTAGAAGTACTCAAGCTAGAGTTGACATATTTGATAATCCACTATACTGGTTAGATGTGTCTATACTCACTCAGTATACTGTCAACAATAAGTGGAAGGAAATACAAGAGTCAAAAGTCATATCTGCATTTTGACAATTTTGAAAACACAAAATTTAAAGATTTGATAATAACACACTACAGAGATGTTCATCACAAATCAATAAAATGGCATTTATGCGTCTGCTAATTTTGTATCACGAGAGGGTGGCTTTAGCCACCTGAATGTGATAAAAAATATGCAAACGCATTGGATGCAGAAAAGCGTGTTTGAATACCTTTCAAAATAAAAATAAAATAAGATATTAAATGTTATCAATTTAAACGGAATCTACCTTCATGACATATTTAACCAAATTTGAAGCTAAATACCAGTTATTAATTTTTTGTTGCTTTGTCATTTTAAAATATTCCCTTGACCATTCTCACCCAGAGTTCATGACACTCGATGAACAGTGCGCTGACTTATGTGAACTGCATAAGCACACTACCGCGAAAGCTGTGCCGTGCATGGCGCGCTAATTTGAATATCAACTGTGTGTTCATCACAAATCAACAACGATGAGTTGTTGAATAAATCTGCAACTATCTGGAGTCTTACAGTCAAACCTACTGCAAAATTGTCTGATCATTTGTGGAAATGTGATATCATAAATAAATTAAGCAAGAAATGCAGATATACCCTTGTTACATTAAGCTCTCAATACTCTTCCAAACTCTGCTGCTGGCCTTGGAGCCTCACTACTGGCTCAGATCAGTCAAGTACAGGCTGACCAAGAGTAGTAAAAAAGTTGACTAAAACACACATCACCTTGAGTTGAGTCGTTACCTGTATCTAAATTACATGATGCTTGTTTTGTGAGTGTAAGGTTAGATAAAGAGGTTTTTTTAAAATGTGTGGTTGTTAATGGACATATAATTTTTGCATTATGTGTTTAATTGAGCCTTGAAAGTAAAATGCATCATACATGTTCAGAGTTACCAAATCTCTTCACATTCTGTGTAGCAATGGCAAATGAATTACCCAAGATTTATTTGCCTAAACTATTGTCTTTGGTCAATTTGGAGTAGTGAGAGAACAAAGATATATGTACAGTGAAGAACATACTGTAGTGAATACAGTATCCCATAACGGATGTTTAAGACAGAGCATTGTGGATCAGAATCAAAGATTGATCCATGAATTTCTGGTGAATAAGTCGGCAACAAAAGCAACACCAATAGGTGGACAAATCACTGTTCCTTTGGTTTCATTGGATCTTTTGGATGCGGATCAATAACTCTTGGCTCCAATGGATGCGGGTTGAAGTCTGATACATGCATTTCTGGTGAATAAGTCGGCAATACAAGCATCACCCATAGGTGATCAAATCACTGTTCCTTTAGTTTAATTGGATCTTTTGGATGCGGATCAATGATGTGGTCTTTTGGCTCCTGTGGATGCGGGTTAAAATCTGATCCGTGCATTTCTGGTGAATAAGTCAGCAATACAAGCATCACCCATAGGTGAAGTAAAACCTGGAACATAACAAAATGATGATTATAAAAATTACAAGAAATAATTTCCTCTGATTCCTAAGTATAGGGGAAGGTGGGGCGAGTTGGCCCACCACGTGTTTCGGCTCACGTGACCTAGGGAGAATTATGTCACTGGTGATTTTTGGTCATATATTATACATAAAATTTACCATAACATTTACAAAACCCAGCTCATCTCTTTGTGTGAGTTATCATAAAAAGAGTTTTTTAGTTACCTAAGTAAACTTTTTTAGCAAACATAATTTTGTACTAGTGTCAAGATATTACTTCGCTGGTTCAAGTTATTGTTATTGATTACGAGGTATGGTACTTGTCCAACATATCATGGGATCAAATCCCCTTTATCCTTTGTTTTGTTGGTATACCACGAGGTTAAGGGGTGTAAGCACCTCACTCAATGTTACATTTTTGCAAATTTATTTTGTACCATAACTTTTTAACAAAGTGCTTAAAGTTAATAAAAGTATACATTTCCAGAAAGGAATTTTCACAAGGAACATGATGGTGATGTTGGTTTTTGATCAAAAATCACATTTTTTGAGAAAATCACGAAAAACACACTTTTTGGCCATTGGGGCTTCCACAACATGCTCAATAAATCCTAAAAATGAACGTAGGGAAAACACATATCTCCACAATCGATTTTTGCTCAGAGTATGTCAAGTTTTGTTTTTACGATATCAGTGGTCTTGCACGTTTTATCAGGCGAACACGGTGAAAGTTACGGGAAGTTAAATATATTGCGGACAATCTCAAACACAATCAAGATTGTCCGGTGACCAACAAAGATTTTTTGTTTATATCGAACGCTGCCTACAACCTTTGACAAGTTAGTAAAGACACTTGCTCTCAACACCTATTTACAGTAAAATGTCAAGAAAGCGTATTTTCAGGAAAAAAAAAATCTGCTATTACTGTCTTTTAAGAAAATCTACTTTGGTCACAAGTGCTTAAATGTTGATACCTTAGTTCCTCCACTGTAGGTCCATATTTATCTATCATACTACACTTACCATATAGCCTATAACAAATAACCTAGCAATAGGATATCGCCTCAGGAAGACACCAAGCCTTATGCTGAACCTGTCAATGGTACCAACAGCTCTCTTGACGTTCTTTGTCACACCACCATCACTGGCTTTCTCTCTCATAAATTGTGGCATCCCACGTTGTCTAGTTCCTGTCAAATAAACAGTGATATACTTATGAATATAAAGTAGAAAACA
>JXSR01S034557.1:2298-40206 GCA_000969725.1 Ophiothrix spiculata
AAAATCTATGACGTTGTCTCTAGCATTATGTGATTTTCATACTTTTTTTGAGTGTGTTTATGGCAAACTTTAGTTTATGTTGTTGTTTCATCATTATCACTACTTTTCCTTTCCTGTTTCTTCTGAAATTACAGATGGGGTTTCTACGTGCATGGAGGAATAGACGGGTACTCCCGGTATGTCACCTTTCTAAATGTGGTTGTAAAGAACAATGCACATTTGGCGCTGATGTGCTTCATTCGAGGCATTAGTAGATATGGCATGCCAAGTAGGATACGTTTGGATCGTGGTCAGGAATATAACGACTGCCACAGATTCATGGAGTGGCAAATGGGACCAAATCGAGGCAGTGCCATTCGTGGAAAATCCGTCCATAACCAACGGATAGAACGACTGTGGCGTGATGTTTTTATAAAAGTTTTACAGCAGTATTATAGATTATTTTATCACCTTGAGGATAACGGAACCCTTGAACTTGATAATCCCATCCACATGTTTGCTTTACACTATGTATACTTGCCACAGATTCAGGCGGCCCTGACCAACTGGGTTTTCGCACATAACAATCATGGTGTTAGAACTGCAAGCCATCGAACTCCACAGCAAATGTGGTTCTTTGATCTTGCCAAACAGACTTGTGCATTGCAAGCAAATGGTGGTACAACATCTTCAGCAATCTCAAATCTGCATAACTTCCGCATTGATGATCATGCTGCTGAAATACGCAACCGCTTTGACATTGATTTAAATGACATACGTACAGATATGATCAGTAACAGTCTTGTCATTTTGCCAGAGTTAAATTTAGAAGATGTCAATGAATTGCGACGACGGTTCGATCCTTTGGATCCGCAAAGACCATCCAGACTAAGGGGTGTAGATATTTATGGCGATGTTGTGGAATTTGTTTATCATTGTGTAGAAAGGAACAGGCAAGCACATGAAAATCATGATCAGGCCAACGAGGATTCTTGAGAACAGTAAAATCACGGCAGGCAAAATATTATATTACAGGGTGTAGGTAAACTAGAAAAGTAAACTAAATATGTCAAGTACTAGTAAAATCAAGTTATTTGGTTCATTAATTGGTGTTGATAATTATGCTTGATTAGGCAAAAAAAAATAATTTGCTGTGTTGCCTTCAAGAGGGATTTCTGAAAAATGTGAGTCGGCTGCTGGTCAGTTGGAAAATATTTTTTATTATTATTTTTTAAAGCACCTAAAGTACCAAATTTGGGTGCATTTTCCACTATTTTCAAGATATTTTCTTAAAAACTTACCAATCTGAGCAAAATTAGGTGCTTTCCAGACCCTATTAGGTGGGTTTTTTTTTAATTTTTGAATAGGGTCGGTCGCTGAGGGCAACATAACAATTTATTTTTTTGGCCTTATGTCAAAAATGGTCCCAAATTACAAAGTCGTCCCAAAAAGTTCTTGTGGTATATTTACATTGTATATTAGGTTGTATATAGTGCCAACAACATTGTCACACTGCATGCATTAATTGATACCTGGGATTTAATACGGATTACCAAGTCTTGACAATTGTACGAGGTTGATCATGATCAATGAATGATGTATTATGTGTATGGGCAGGCTATAGTTCGTCGGCAGCATCACATACCGGTCTATTTATTTGTGGAGTCATTTATTTGCGTAAATAATGTTTTCACATACTGATCTATAACTGTAGTATCATATAAATTATTGTTAGTAGTAAAACAATATATCAATTTAATCTTTTGAGCAACTTTTTAACTTAAAAGTGTGCTTTTTATAATAATAACAAATCCCGGAAAATCGAATAAAGGAATTATTTGTCAGAAATCAAATAAAACTGATATGGTAATATAGATCTGTATGTGATGTGCTTTTTACCGATTTTGAAATAGATCGGTATGTGATGCGACCGACAATTTTTATGATCATCGTATGGAATTTTGTTCATATTACTTTACTTTCTCATGCCCAACCTGCATTATTGTTCGAAAGTAAAAATTATTTGATTAGGTTTCCCTCTGAATTCTTTTACAAGTTCTTTTAATATTTAATATTTCAACATAACTTTTTTTCTGAGAATAAAGTATTCCAAAGAAATTTTAAATAATTTTAAAAAAAACACCTGATTTTTTTTTATTTTAAAGGTGTGTGTTCCGATCACTTTCACTCACAAAATAAAATTGGAGATCTTGATACAACATGAACAGGGACGTTTTTCTCTTGACCCCTGTAAATTTTCATGCTCATATTAAGTTTCGTTACAAAGATATGGTCAAAAAATGGGTGAATTACTGTTATATTTTCTTATTAAACAAAGATGTTTATTAGTTGAGCTACCCTGTTACCTTGATCATAAGAACATGTTACTTTGATCACAAGAACCCATTCAAACCCAGACGTGGCAAATAGTTACTGCTTTGGAAGCACAAAATATGAAACAACTTGCTGATATGGTGAATAAAATATAACAAGTTAACAGGAGGACCTTTGTAATGACCAAATTTGGGTCAATGTACTAGGAGGAATATCATCAGACATGCAGTCTAAACCATAAAATAAAGTTGAGGTGTCGCAGGTACAAAAAATGTACCAGAATGTTTGCGATCATATTTTTTATATTTTGTAATACAAAAATGATCAATAAAACATTGCCAGTCACAACAAATGTTTTTCTATATGCAATGAAAGATTTTTGGGCCACCTGAAATTTTTATTGGACAGTCTTTCAATTGGAAATATTTATCAGCAATTAATGTAAATAGGGTTTTTTTGTAGCTAGTTGCTTTTGTTTGTACTATTACTGGTGTTTTGTAATCTCTTGAAAAATTAAAGATGTGCTTTGCAATATTATGACAACCCAATAAACGTTGAAACTTTGAAACATAGTTGGAATTCATGGCAATTTGAAATTTACATTATTTCAATTTACAAATGTATAGCATGATCACGGTGATTTGAGCTGTGAAATAGTTTATTGCACAGCGAACAAACCTGTGTGGTATCATGATATAACACAAATATTGAATGCCTATGCACATGCAATAGTACAAAATATATCATTTAGTCAAATGTGGACTGATCCCATTTCACTTGGTAGAAAAGTCAAAATTTGACCTCATGATATATTTTGTATTATTGCACTCTCTCTGGCATCATTGTCCAGGCCGAACAAGTTTGGGATGGGGACTATAAAATTAGCTCCGTCCGTGTGTCCGTGATGAAAATGTTAACCCAAATGTTAACCTGCCTCTATCTTCGAAACCGTAAGACCTACGGTAACGAAACTTGGTGACATGAAGGGTCTCGGGATATACTTGCGCTGCACAACTTTTTGGGGTGTGGTCAAGGTCATTCAAGGTCAAAAGGTCAAATCTCAAAAATGTTCAAAAGTTGACCTGATGTCATCCGAGGTCATTTCAAGGTCACGGCTATAACTCATGAACCCTTGACCCTATGCAGATTAAATCTGGACCATGAGTAGCTCTTGACCCAAGGTCAAGGTCAGAAGGTCAAAAGGTCATTCGAGGTCAAATTTTCAAAAATGTTCAAAAAATTAAGCAGAGGTCATCCGAGGTCATTTCAGGGTCAGGACCGTAACTCGTAAACCCTTGACCCTTTATAGATTTAATTTCGACCATTGACAGCTCTTGACCCTAGGTCAAGGTCATTTAAGGTCAAAAGGTCATTTGAGGTCAAATTTTCAAAAATGTTCAAAAAGTTGACCAGAGGGCATCCGAGGTCATTTCCAGGTCACGGCGTTAACTCATGAACCATTGACCCTATGTCGATTTAATTTGGACCATGGATAGCTCTTGACCTAATGATCTCCACACTTGGCGGGGACACATTTTACGTAATGCGTAAACCAGCGTTCTACTTGTTTTTTGTTATTTTATTTATATCAGGCTTTTGTACAATACTATAAAACTGTATTTTACAGAAGTACCAGGATGCAGACAATATTCTAAAAAAATATTGTACACATCCGGGCACATTTCCAAGAATATTTTTAGCTGTTTCATATAGTTGAGTTTCAAAATTTTTAGTTGCAAATTTGAATTTCAAAAACTCAAGTTGAAAATTTGAGTGGCAAATATCAGAGTTTCAATAATTTGAGTTTTAAATATTTGAGGTTCAAATAGTTGAGTTTTAAATGGTCAAGTTTACGAAGATGCAGTTTGACAAATTCCTAGGATGCATTGACCAATATAAGGTAGGAAAATAATTTTGTGACAATTATTAATATCAAAAGCCTGATATAAATAATCAAACAACCAATCAATGATACCAAGTACTTGCATAACATGCATACACCATGAAGGAGTTTATTCGTACATGGGACCCACATCTTTACGTGACTGTCCTAACACAGAGCAAGTAAAGTTTCTTGCCCAAGGAAACAAGGAGACAAAACTGCCCTGCCCGGGGCTCTAACCCACAATCTCTGTATAATGAGACCTGTGCTCTAACCACTCCCCTCTGATGGCTTATTTTTGGGTGATAAATATTGTACTCATCTTCGACTCATGCAATATTTTCTTGTATCACCCTCAAAGCCATTCAATATTAGGCCCCCCCCCCAAAAAAAAAATGTGTTGCCCTCACAGGCCGAAAGTGGTAGGGATGGCCAGGCTGGATTTTTCCCCTTTTTTAAAATAATCATTAATGATGCCATATGTAAACAGTGTGGGATACATCTTAAACTTCGCCAATATACACATTTTTGACACAAGAAAGATTAAAAATCAAAATTTTGGTAAACTTGAAATGGTACGCCCCAACATTCAAACAGCTTTGGAAAAGTCCTCTCTTTTTTTGGCTAAAATGGGATAATTTCTGCTAAAATTTGCTTTTTTTTTATCAGCTCGTGAAGTGTGCAAAAAATTTTGCGTTTTTTGCAGTAATATTTGCTTATTTAAGGTATATTCCTACGTTCGGAAGGCAAAAAATGAAATCTTAAAATTCAAATAAAGGAAAAAAATCCCTTTCTTTTGGTTTTTGTTTGACATCAATCGGAGCTTCTGTTCAGAAGTTTCGGTCGAAAATGTAGATTCGTGAGTCGCAATTACGCAATATAATTCTTATGTATTTTATTTTTTTTTCAAGCTGCAATATTTAACATTCTCCACTTTAAAAATTCATATCTTAAGAACTAAGGTATTGACCTCTAATTTTCACTATTGTATGTATAAATTAAAGACCTTACCTTCTAGATCAAAGTAAAAGTAAAAAAGTGTTTCTAATATACAGAAATCTTAAAAAACAATGTATCTAGACTAAATTTGCGATATCTCAAAAGTGTTTTTTCATAGTATGTCCTGACGGGAACAAAGATAACTAAAAAACGATTTATCCTAGAGGGATGGGGTAAAAAGCAACTGGAAGTACAATAAATGGGTTGTGTTTTGAACTAGAATCTTTCATCTAGGCCCAATGGGAACATGCTTTAATGCAGTATTTATTAAAAAGAGAATGAGCTCAGGTTTGCATTTTCTTGACTACTGACCTCCTTTAAAGAATGTTCCCTTTGAGCAAGTGGAACTACATGTATTCTAGTTCAGAACACTGTCCATTTATCACTTTTTAAGTTGCTTTTTACCCTATCTCTCTAGGATGAATCATTTCTTTATATTATCTTTGTTCCCGTCAGGACATACTATGAAAAAACACTCTTGAGATATCACCAATTTAGTCTAGAAACACTTTTTTTTAGATTTTCTATATTTTTAGAAACACTTTTACCCTTTTATTTTGATCTAGGAAATAAGGTCTTTAATTTATACATATAATAGTGAAAATTACAGGTTAATATCATATTTAGTTTTTAAGATATGAATTATTTAAGTAGAAAATGTTAAATATCGCGAAATATAACTTGAGAAAACAATAAAATACATAAGAAATGTATTGCGCAATTTCGACTTATTAATCTTCATTTTTGACCATAACTTTTGAACAGAAGCTCCGAAGATTTCATTTTTTGCCCCCTGAACGTAGGAATATATAAAAAGTACCAAAATCTTAAAGGAGCCTAGTCCGATTGCCTCAACTTTGTTTCAAACTTTTTGAAATTTTGGTACTAAAATGTTGCTCATATTTTCTTACAACCCATGCGAAATTTTACGGCTGAGTTATGTTCGGTTTTGGAAATATATGTGAAAATGTGTCTAATTATGGTAACCATAATTTATTTTACATAGTAACGTATAGACGGCTATGAATCACAAACTTGCCCATAAAATCATAATGCTTTGACCAATTCAGCTGAAATTTGAAATTTAGACTGCTTGAGTGGTCATCTTTCATATGACATTAAAACTAAAATTTGAAAAATAGGACCAAGCTCCTTTATGGGCACATGGCGCTCAAAAAATTTAGGCCAAAATTGGCTAATTCCAGCAGTATGTCCCCTGTTGTTGATCCAACTGTTTTTCATGGGCGCGATTTGGTGCCCCTCTAGAGGCTAGAGGTTATCCTGCTGCTGCACACCAAAATTATAGTTTGGTATGTGTTGCGTTGCTTGCACCATGCCAAAGTACTGTTTATGAGTTTAGCAAATACCGTACATCTGTATGTGAAATACTGCATATGAATCGTCAACAAATCAATTTGTACCACATTTCCTATGCAACATTGATGTTTGTAAATCAATATCTTATTGCTGTACTTGAACTTTATCAGAAAAGAAAAGAATGTTTAAATAAACTCATGATACAAACATAAATGACACAACGAATATAACTTGTTTCATAGGCCTTTTTTTATTGAGTACTGTTGACTTCAGTTTGTAAAGTTGCCTGGAACCTGCAAAAATCACAAGAATAATTTAACAGTCTAAATTCAATATCATAGTCCAACATTTATATTGATCCTTAGATTTTGATCCTTGGATTCAAGCGAATGTCAAATATATCCCCACATGGGAGACTGATGGCATCGATACAACAAATACCACATAGAATTAATGGTGGGTTATACAGGGGTGAAAAAATGGTCATGTTTCAAATCACTTAGGGTAAAAGCTCATTTGATGCAGTATGATCTCCTGATCATTTTGACACCTTTTTTATTGAAATCAGCCAAAAAATGAGACAGTGCGGGCCGAAAACCCGATTTTGAACAGAGGGGGTCAGAAGGGGGGTCTGAAATGTGAAATTTGACCATTGCTGGAATTCTATAACATATTTTAACACTGTTGGGGTGCATGTATATACCTATGTTTTTGGGGTCAAGGAATCCATTTTTCACAGAATTGGATTTTTCGTTTTCGTAAAATCCGCCATTTTATGCAAATTTAAGCCACGAGGGCGCTTTGCTGGCCACGCCTTAGCGTTAGTCATTTTGAAACATTTTTCGAGGTAGAATTGAAGATAAACATTCCCTTATTATTTTCTAAAAGTTTCAGCGTGTTGCTTTGATTCGTTTGCTTGTGGTACCATTTTATTACTTTTGAAAACGCCTCCATTGAAAACACAGGGAACAAAAGTTCGTTGACCTACACACAAACCTATGGCACAATATTGCGTAGTTCTGTGTTTCACTTAAACTGGTGCCACGAGTAAACCGTTTTGTTTAGAGACCTCAAATTTGCTGAGCAGCTACTAACAATGATTATCTATTGTTTGACGTTCAAATTATCGCAATCGGAATGTTCATGTTCGTTTTATTGGCAAAAGCGCCCTCATAGCCTAATTTGACCTAAAATGGCTGTTTTTACGCACACGAAAATTCTGATGTTGACAAAACTTGAATAAATAGATTCTTTGACCTCAAAACATAAGTATACACCTCAATATTGCTAAAATATGGTACAGAATTCCAGCAATGGTCACATTTCACATTTTCAGACACCCCCTCTGACCCCCCTCCTCGAAAATGGTTTTTTGGCCCGCACTGTCTCATTTTTTGGCCGATTTCAATAAAAAAGGTGTCAAAATGATCAGGAGATCATACTGCATCAAATGAGCTTTAACCCTAAGTGATTTGAAACATCACCATTTTATAACCCACCACTAATAGAATATTATCAGTATTAAACGGTATTTTCTTAACTGCAAACTAGTTTGGTCAGAGCTATGAAATTTTTATATGTTAGATTACCCTTACCTATAGACGCTAAATAATGATACTATAAAATGAAATAATCTTAATATAGACCATGGATAAATATATTGGGTTTATCAAATTCTACAAAAAAATAACAAGCAGAGTTACACTAAGTTTAGTAAACTTTAGATGATTGGTGATTCTGGTTCATTACCTTTCTACTTCGGTTAGTATATTTTATATTTCTGTGTAACAATTAAATGCAAAATGCTACAGAATCAGATAAACATATATCATTAAAAGAATCTGATCAAATGGGTAATTAAAAGTAATCAACTCGGGATTCACAAAAGTTTGAGTAATCAAAACATGTATACATAATACACTACTTTTAAGTCTTTAGATATTTCAACTACATGTGCACAAGTGAGATGTAGCTTTCCTAGCGAGATGAGATATTAGCCGGTAGCCGTCTTATGACCCAACATGATTACCATATCTGATCCGTTATATCAAAGCATGTCTAAAACACAATCTATATGTGTACACGCCTCATTTTGTGAAATCAATGATGCCTTGTTATCCCATACTTGAAGATGAATTCTTATGAATGATTTAGTATCATCAATAACTTTTGAAACTATTGGTCACAGTGAAAAGTATGTGATTTATCAGTTTCACAAAATGGGAAACATGTAGGTTGAGACATATACCATGTTTTGATATGACAGGTATTTTCCGCGCTACATTTTTTTTTGCACAAAATGTTATAAGACTAAATCATGTTTCTCAGTTATTTCATTATTATATTGAGTACAAACTGTTTTGTACTTTTGATTGAAAACTGTTTGTTATCATTTGATTAATTTCTTCATTTTTAACACTAATATGTAAATTACCAACATTTATAAATATTGGTTGTGTTTAAGCAGATAATATGTAGTTTAAATGCCATCCATTTGCATGTGTTATTCTGTCATACCAATATATTTGGTCTACTTAATTATGATCAGTCTCTCTAGAAAAATGATGCAAGTGAAATAGTTGTGCGACATAATGACTATATTCATGTCAAGGGCACAAATGGTAAAATTGTTTTTACCTTCTGGTGTAAACAAAGCAGATACCAGTTTTTTGACAGGAGAGCTCAAAGCTGGTAAACTGGCTCTGTGTATTGGGTTCATACACACGAGACATTGGGACCCAGTACCGGTTAGGGATAGCTTGATAAAGCAATAAAAAATCTTGTGCATCTCATCTTATTACATTACATCATGTAGGAATAATCCACAAATAGTCTGATGTCACAAAGCACCAGCCTAGTGTTTATAAAAATAAAAATGAATCAATAGAAAGCACCAATATTAATACCAGAGTACTTATTTTACAGTTAAAATTATATTTACATTATAAATACAAACACACTATCTTCTTAGATACAAATAAACTTCGCATCACAAGTTCTTACCCATGATTTTGACACGCCTGTAAGTGAATTAAATGAACGTTTTTATGATAATTTTTGGCACACCAACCAAGTATCATCAATTTGTAGTCAGGATGTATCAAGTTCTTTAACATGTGATACCAATACATGCAAAGAACGGATTATTTTAAAAATGTACCCCTGAATTCAATTTTTGTAAATTTCTGAACGGCACACTCAGGGTAAACCCACAAACACCGTGACTATGGCTACCGTGAGTAGCCGGGATCAATAACGCTAGGACTAGCTCCACAGCGCGGGATATTCAACTCATTGTGACGACACACATTATCATTATTGACCCATTGACATCCGTATTAACAGTAACCACTGGCACTGCACTCATTTGCACTGCTAATAATATCTGTGTGTAATCGCAAATGTTAATAAACAAGATGGTTCGCGAACCAGTATTCTCAGATGACCTTTTGACCTTGACTAACCTTGACCTTGGGTCAAATACTTTCTATGGTCTAAGTTTAATCCATGTGGGGTCAGGGGTTAATGAGTTGTGAGCTTGACCTCAAAATGACCTTAGATGACCTCAGGCAAACTTTTAGAACAATTTCAAAAATTTGACCTGAAATGACCTTGAATGACCTTCACCGCACCTCCCAAAATTGTGCGGCGCGTGTGCTAATCCCAAACCCCTTCATGTCACCACGTTTCATTACCATAGCCCTTATGGTTTAGGGGATATACTTAAAATACCAAATCAGACATAAATTATGCAAATAGGTACTTTATATGCACCGCTAGCGTTCAAATTGTAGGCAGCGCCAGTTCAGCACCAACCATACCCACTCACCAAATATCATCAACATAGGGCATACGGTTTCCGAGATTTGCTCCGGACAAGAAATGCGGATGTCGGACAGCGGACAGTTTTAAGGAATGGTATGTCTCTTCTGAAAAATTTTCAGGCGAGACAAAAATCAAAAATGAATCAAAATACTGGGGGACTCAAATATGTTACAGGCATAGCATGGCCAAGAAAAGGGTGAATTAGGGGTTGTTTTTGATGACTGACGGTTGTATCAGGTATACCGTTTTGTGTATCAAAAACAGCAATTTTGGGTCAATTTTCAGAAATATAGAATTTTTTCAAACCCTAGTGTGCTAACGGTATCGATAAAATCCCAATCTAAGGTATGAATAGGTAAAAAGGGTATACTTTGGCTTCAGAACACTCCACTCTTAATGGGATGTTTAAAAAAACTGTGGTAACGCTTTGCCTGTAATATTATATTTGAGTGCCCCAATGACAAAATATACCACTATAAAACTATAATTAATAAGAAGCACCAAATCTCATTACTTTATGGGTTTGGGGTTGTCTATGACACATCACACACTGTTGAAGCACTAATGTTAAGTAATCACTAAAACTAAAACAAAACAAATTTTTTAATACAAAACACTGATTTGCATGTAATTATGACATTGTTTATTCTTTTAGCTGTGGAGTTCACAATTCAGTATCATAGTGATGCTACACTTTTGTATAGTGATCATTTCGATCATGGTTACAAACTAGAAGGCGTGAACCAGATTTTAGGGTGATAATCCCGTAACACTTCGAGACTAAATGGAAGCGCACATTAAACACATCTTTTTGTCAGCGCACATTAAACACATCTTTTTGTCTGATGTCTTTTTGGTTCTAAGGGTTAGCTTGATAAAGCAATAAAAAATCTTGCGCGTCTCATCTTATTACATTACATCATGTAAGAATTGTACCATCCACAAATAGTTTGATGTCACAACATACAAATAATGGCCAGTGTTTATAAAAATAAAAATGAATCAATAAAAAGCACCAATATTAATACCACAGTACTTATTTTACAGTTAAAATTATATTTACACTATAACTATAAACACACATCTTCTCAGATACAAATAGAACACATCTTTACAGATTACTTGGTTTTAAAGTGAAAATGTTAATATAAAATGAAAAATGAAACAAAATACTGGGGGGGGGACTCAAATATGTTACAGGCATAGCATGGCCAAGAAAAGGGTGAATTAGGTTTTGTTTTTGATGACTGACAGTTGTATCAGGTATACCGTTTTGATTTGGGTATCAAAAACAGCAATTTTGGAACAATTTTCAGAAATATACAATTTTTTCAAACCCTAATGTGCAAACGGTATCGATAAAATCCTGATCTAGGGTGTGAATATGTGAAAAGGGTATATTTTGGCTTCAGAACCCTCCACCCTTTAGGGGGTGTTTTGAAAAACTGTGCTCACGCTATGCCTGAAATATTATATTTGAGTGTCCCAATGACAAAATATACCACTATAAAACTATAATTAATAAGAAGCACCAAATCTCATTACTTTATGGGTTTGGGGTTGTCTATGACACATCACACACTGTTGAAGCACTCATGTTAAATAATCTCTTAAACTAAAACAAAACAAATTTTTAAATAACAAAACACTGATTTGCATGTAATTATGACATTGTTTATTCTTTTAGCTGTGGAGTTTTTGTCTAATGTCTTTTTGGTTCTAAGAGTTAGCTTGATAAAGCAATAAAACATCTTGTGCATCTCATCTTATTACATTACATCATGTAAGAATTGTACCATCCACAAATAGTCTGATGTCACAAAACATCAGTGTTTATAAAAATAAAAATGAATCAATAAAAAGCACCAATATTAATACCAGAGTACTTATTTTATATTTACATTATAACTATAAACACACATCTTCATAGATACAAATAGAACACATCTTTACAGATCACTTGGTTTAAAAGTGCAAATGTTAATATAAAATGAAAAATGAAACAAAATACTGGGGGGGGGGCACTCAAATATGTTACAGGCATAGCATGGCCAAGAAAAGGGTGAATTAGGGGTTGTTTTTGATGACTGACAGTTGTATCAGGTATACCGTTTTGTGTATCAAAAACAGCAATTTTGGGACAATTTTCAGAAATATAGAATTTTTTCAAACCATAGTGTGCAAACGGTATCGATAAAATCCTGATCTAGGGTGTGAATATGTGAAAAGGGTATATTTTGGCTTCAGAACCCTCCACCCTTTAGGGGGTGTTTTGAAAAACTGTGCTCACGCTATGCCTGAAATATTATATTTGAGTGTCCCAATGACAAAATATACCACTATAAAACTATAATTAATAAGAAGCACCAAATCTCATTACTTTATGGGTTTGGGGTTGTCTATGACACATCACACACTGTTGAAGCACTAATGTCAAATAATCACTTAAACTAAAACAAAACAAAACTTTTAATAACAAAACACTGATTTACTTATGCATCTCATTTTATTACATTACATCATGTAAGAATTGTACCATCCACAAATAGTCTGATGTCACAACATACAAATGATAGCACCAGTGTTTATAAAAATAACAAGATGGTTCGCGAACCAGTAGTCTTGCCTGCGTAACGACCGCCTACTGAATTGACCGCTGCCTTAATCATTTGGTTATGGGGTGGAATAGGATAGGATAGGAGTAGGGTTTGCGTATTGAGCGCTTTCTTAATTGGTTGCTACATAATTATTCAGTGCGTGTTCATTCCCTCAGATTTAGTTAACAAGCACTAAGGTCCAAGTCAGAGGTTCATGAGATATGACCTTGACCTCCAATGATCTTGCATGACCTTGGGTCAATTTGTTGAATAATTTTGGAAATTTAACCTCAGATAACCTTTTGACCTTGGGTCAAGTACTTTCTATGGTCTAAGTTTAATCCATGTGGGGTCAGGGGTTAATGAGTTATGAGCTTGGCCTCCAAAATGACCTCAGGTGACCTCAGGTCAACTTTTTGAACAATTTTGGAAATTTGACCTCAGATGACCCTCATGTCACCAAGTTTCATTACCATAACCCTAGGTTTAGGAAATATACACTAGCGGTTTAAAGTATTTCCGCACTTAACACTTCATGCAGCCATATCTCACAAGGCGTTTATAAGGAAACTATCTGGAAAGTTACGTTGCTTTCGGCCAGATCTGATAGGCAATTTAGTTAAGTGGAAGATTGAGCACCGAATGGGATCAACCCCCTCACGTACGGGTAAGGGGCATCAACACAAATGGGTCAAAACAAGTGATTTTTAGGTCAATTTTGATTTGACAACACCTGGGTCAAGGTCACTTCACCACTCAAGTTGAGTAGTCATATAGAATGGACAATTGCAATAGAGTGAAAAGCAGGCAATTACATATCCTGGTTACACGCGTCAAGAGAATCTTAGGAAGCAAACGAAAAATTATCCTTCAAGTCCCCATTACAAAAATAGGGTTTTTATTAATGTGGGGTGTTTTGTGACGGCATATGACAGATTGAAGACCTCTTAAAACATTTTAAAATGTCATATACCGCCAGGGACCATTCCACTTTTACCACGGCCCAATTTTTGTAAACTGGGTGGCGTTGAATGATAATTTTTCGTTAGCTTCCAACCATTATCTTGGCGAAGTCAAGCGTGACCAGGACATTTCATTGCCTGCTTGTCACTCTATTGCGTGTACACATTCCACATGACCACTGAACTTGAGCAGTGAAGTGACCTTGACCAAGATGTTGTCTAATCAAATTTGACCTAAAAATCACGTTTTTCGACCCATTTGTGTTGTTGCCCCCTACCCGTACGTGAGGGGGTTGATCCCATTTGGTGCTAAATTTTACACTTAACTAGATTACCTATCAGATCTGACCAATCAGTTTCCAGATAGATTTCTTATAAACGTCTTGTGAGATATGGCTGCATAAAGTGATAAGTGCGGAAATACTTTAAACCGCCAGTGTACTTAAAATACTAAATCACACATAAATTATGCAAATTAGGTACTTTATATGCATAGTTTGCATTCAAATTGTACAAAGCGCCATTTCAGCACCAACCCCACCCATTCACCAAATATCATCAACATAGGGCATACGGTTTCCAAGATTTGCTCCGGACAAGAAATGCGGACGGCGGACAGTTTTAAGGAATGGTATGTCTCTTCTGAAAAATTTTCAGGCGATACAAAAATTAATCAATAAAAAGCACCAATATTAATACCAGAGTACTTATTTACAGTTAATATTATATTTACATTATAACTATAAACACACATCTTCTTAGATACAAATAGAACACATCTTTACAGATCACTTGGTTTAAAGTGCAAATGTTAATAAAAAAAAATCTATACTTTTGTATGGTGATCATTTCAATCATGGTTCAAAACTAGAAAGAGTGAACCAGTTGTTAGGGTGATAATCGGATTACAGGTAACACTTCGAGACTGAATGGAAGCGCACATCTTTTTGTCTAATTACTTAGTTTTTTTGTGAAAGAGTCAATAAAAAGCAAAAATGTACCATCATTAATAACACATCACCAATGTTTCATCGATTTCATCCCTTTTTTTGATTGTCTGTAATGCCAAGCAATAAAGAAAACACCATTTAAAAAAAAAACCTACTTCTACATCTACACAATTACTTTGCAAAGTTGCTAATGCAATATCATGCTAACATGACTGGTGGAACCAGTTAATTGAAACACAGATTTGAGATAAAATGATTTATACTAAAACTTCTACCACAGGTAGGAAGTATAATGATTATCTATGTACGGTAGTCTTTCACAATACGTATGTGTTGCAAATTGCTCCTGCCAGAAGACTTGCAAACAGTGTTCGAATTAAGGAAAAAAACATGGTTTCCCCACGGACAACCAGATTGAAATTATTGGTTGTCCATCAGGAATTTGTTGTCCGTAACTCAAAACAATTTTTTTCACACTTGTGTAAAAATTTGTGGACGATATAATTACTTAGACTTTGCGCACAGTGTGATTACGGAATGGAAGAAAAATGCTCAAAAATTGTAGGTTCCAGGTTTGAAATAAACTTGCTAAGAAGTATGTTTTGACTTTAGAAAATTATGGTTGTCCGGTGGACAACCGCATCATTAATTTAGGTTGACCGGCGCTAGATTTGGTTGTCCCGGACAACCAGCATTTCGAACGCTGCTTGCAAGTGATGCATATCATTATAACATGAATAAACCATTACCGGCAATCAACCCATGAGATGAAATACTGCAAAAGAGAACTTTCTTAAAATTTACATGATGAACTCTACGTACTTGAGCGTTTGCAAGGCAGAAATAGAGAAATCCATCCATTACACTGTTCATGCTCTGACTTACATTTTTGGACATAAGTGTGAAAGTTTGCTTAAATATAAAACAAATTGTGTTTCCCTAAATTATAATGTTGATAAGAAAAAGCAAGCTAAGATGCCAAAAAATTGGGCTGAAAATACATAAAATTAAAAAAAAAAAAAACTGAAATAAGAAAAAAAATGCACAAATTTTAACTTTAAAATTATCTTCATTAGATTATACACAAATATAAACTTGCTCTAGTGGAAGGCTTGCAGCATGTTAATATATGAGTAGCCTTAATAAAATCTCCCAGTTTTGAATGAATATAATTTAATATTTGTATTTTTTCACACATTCCAAATTGTTTGAAGCACGGTATATGGGTAACATATTTCTAGGTAAGCGTTCTGATGTGTATTTGAAATGATCACTGTCTAGCTATTAAAATACTGTATAAAATCAAGGTTGGCAAAACTTGTGATTTTTTAAAAGAAATCATGATTTAAATCGATGATTTAAAAAAAAAAAACAGGCAAGAAAAACTCACTGAAGCAAATGTTTAGCCTCGTCTACCCTCTTGAGGTTTTTTCCCTGCTACATAAAAGAGTGAAAGCAACCGAACCCATAGGCATTAGGGTAATCTCTTTTACATCCTGTCATTTTGATGAAAAAATTTGGGCGGTACCACCTGAGGTGGGGTTAGGTGAGGCCATCAAAGTTGGGGTGTAGGAGGGGTTGTATGAAGCCCCTGAAAAATTTAAGTCGCCATTTGGAAAAATGTATGCATGCTATGAACCTGAAACTTGCAGGGTATGTCAGAATTAACATTTCCCTTCTTTAAAAAATCCAATGAAAATCGGTCATTTACAACTTTTGTAGCAATTTTTTGAACTTTTGCCAAAATCCTGATTTTCCAATTCGAACAAGCTTTATGACGTCATAATTACATTGGGTCGTATGCATAAAAAATAGTTAATGCTGTTTACTTGATTTTATGAGTATTTACTGCCGTCTGTATGCATAAATGCAGTAGAAGCTTCACCTGCTATACTTTTTACTAGGAGCATTTACTTCTCTAACTTATACTCGATAATGAGGAAATACTACCACCAATATGCATTAAACCAAGTACTTACTAGACTTTTCATAGCAAATGCCTGAAAATACCAAGGTAGCTTCAGAGCTACCTTGACCGTTTACTTGACCAAAATTTTATTATTATAATGGAAAAATCTGTCTCGGGAATGTGGGGTCTTTGAGATTCTGCTAATTCATAAATATCACATAGATCAATCAGAATACAGGAGTTGTGACAATAGACGTGCTTGTAGCAGTAAGTGAAGGATGGAGGTGCTTTAACTGGAACATTTTCGAGTTACCATTTTGAAAAATGTCTGCATGCTGTGAAACTGAAACTTGCAGGACATGTTATAATCACCATTGTGCTTCTTTTTAATGTGAACAAAAGTTACATTGATATTGGAATTTTCAATGATTTATCTCAAAACCAGTTTTCTAGACCAATCCAATATTAAATTGTCATAATTCTATAATACAATCCACCCCTTTTTATGGGCGCCAATTACGTGGATGAGGTTAATACTTAGTGATAAATGTTTAACAATAATAAACCCCTTTGTCTATATCTGGGGCTCTTTATAAAAGAATAGATAACTTGCTTTAGGAAACTAATATGCTTTTCATCGTTAGGTCTTTGGACCTACATTTTGAGATGGCATATCAGCGCATTGTTTAAGCTTTGAAACTGAAACTTAGTTATGAAGGCTCAAGATGAAGTTTTCACAGGCCCGTAGCCAGGATCTTCTTTGAGTGCGTAGTGTCAAATTATCTGATGTAAAGATATGATTGAACTCTATAGACGATTATTACCATGATCATGGTATCAGTGAACAAGTATCAATTATAAATCTGAAAATGGGCACTGACTGGTCCATTCAATTAAAGGACTTCACAAAAACAATGTGAATTGTCAACTTTTAACAGATTGAACATGTGGTAGCAGAAAAGTATAAGAAGCAAATGCTATCAAACAAGAGTATTTCCTTCGTAGTAAAAGGAAATGGTTTCGCATACCAAATCAAGTATTTGCTCACACTTTGACTCTTCACTTGAGAAGTAGCTACTCTTACTTTGTACTAATACTTGAAGCAAATACTCTTTTTTATGCATATGACCCATTATTGGTATCATGTAATTTAATAAAAAAATTAGGGGTGGGATGACGTGTTATAAAAAATACCCTGGTAGAGATGAGGGTTAAAGGAGCTTGGTCCGATTTTTAAAAATTTAATACCCCGTTCAGACACACTAAAAAGTCGTCTTTGTGAGATATTGAGTTCATTTTTAATTTCAAACACGACTTCGGATTAGCGAAAACTACCTTGACTTACGAATTCTCACACATGCACTATGATTTTGAAGTCAAATTGAAATGAACTTTACTTGTATGATATAAGCAACATTTTGTTACCAGAATCTCACAAAGTGTGAAAAAAAGTTGAGGCAATCGGACCATGCTCCTTCGGGCCAATTTTTTTTCACACTTTTTGAGATTATTGTACCAAATTATTGCTCATATTTTTCTCATTACCCCTGTGAAATTGCTTAGTTATTTTCCGTTTTGGAGATATGATGTGAAAATGTGTCTTATTATGTAACCATAATTAATTTTACAAAGTAGCGAATAGGCAGCTCCAAAACACAAAATTGGCCATAAAATGAAAACGGGTTGACATATTCATCTGAAAGTTGGAACTTAAACCTTTTTAGTGGTCATCTTTCGTATGACACTGACAATGAAATTTTGACAAATCGGACCAAGCTCCTTTAAGAGGAAAAATGTGTTTTCTGATTGAAGACACATGCTCTATAAATTTATGCATGGTAAATTAGTGCTGAATAATTGCCACAAAAATTGTGCATCTCAGCTGACCTGGCCATAGGACACCTGCATTACCATTTAAAGGGACTAGCCTAGCTAGAATCCACTTAGAATAAAAAAAACTTGTGGAAATGCTTTAAATATAGATAAAAAGTAAAAAGTGTAGCAAAATCCAAAAAACTACAATAAATTACACAGAAATGGGTCAAATTGACAGCGAATTGATTTGCAATATATCTATATGTGATCGTGGTGTTACTATCCAGTGTTTTCTAAATCCTAAATTTGTACCTCAAATGGATTTACCAGATAAAAGACCAAATGAAGCTCCTGGAGATAAGTTAATACATATCAAAAGAGAAACAATTTTATCAACAATAATTTTGTTTACCCATTACAGGTGTAGAAACAAGATCTTTTTAAGATTTGACACTAGAAACACTTTTTCAACCATTTTTTGTTGCCGGCGACAAAAAAGTACAGCTGATTGTACAGAATAATTTCATTTTTTTCTCTGTTACACAAATTCAGCGGAAACTATCAGTAGGATATGTTAGTATAATCATGTACTATCGATACATATGAAAAAAAATATAAGTCAGAAAATTAGTGGACAGGATCTAGGCCAGTCCCCTTAATCTCTGAAATGTGACCTATGTAGGTACTCTAGGCAAAGTCAAAGCGTGACTTGACAGCAATTACAGCTTTAATATCATCTTCCAGCTCTGCCTGGCAAGTGTAATAACGGCTGAGATGCAGAATACAACCACATGTGTTGGCAGTTGGCCGCATTTCTAAACCCCGCGAACTGTTGAATTCAACCTTCAACTGCAAGCCGGTCCACACATTCGTTGCTGCCCAGAATACCAACAGCTTAACGAGATTGTCCATGTCTAACCTTCTAATCACGTTCTCGAGCCAACCGAAAACTCTAACCTCCATGGTCATCATGGAATTGTCGGCCTCGGAATAACATGGCGATATTGCTTTGATTATCTCATTATGTTTGGGCAATTGTTTCTGGTAGAGATCCACCATTAATTCCTCTGACATGCCTCTGAACAAGAAATTATAGCAGTTGAGCCCCCTGGCTAACTGCAAGATTGAATAATAAGGTCTTGTTATTAAGACGGCTGTAGCAAGACTTTCCATATCTCTCCTGATAGTAGTTTGGTTAATACTGCATCTGTTAAAAAACAAAAGCAAAGTAAATTGCAGATCTGTCCATAAATCAGAATCATAAAGCATTCCTTTCCTATCTGTCAAAATAACACCAAGTCATGATCTTTTAAGCCGATTTATGTGCGTAAAATATGCCTCCGTTAAATGTGAAGATTATATTTATGCATAATTATGAAATAACAACAAGGCCAAAAAAAATCTTTGGTTGCCCTCCACAGCTTTTTCAGAGAAGGTCGGTCGGTCATTTTTTTTAATACTTCCCTGATCCACGGACTGCTAGGTCGATCGGCCGCTCCAGCCTTAACAACTTCCCCCGCGACATCAAATCAAAACAATCAAATACTTCCTGTAGTGACTTGGGACAAACACTAAACATTTTAGGGTTGAATATCAAAAAAAAAAGCAAAAAAATACAACATTTTTTGTTTAAAAAAAATCAATAAAAAAGTTTGGGTCTGGCTGAAAAATAGCGTCGGTCGGTGGAGGGCTACAAAACAACTTTTTGTTTTGGGCCTAATGGCTCATATAGGAAAAAATTCAAGAAGATTTGAAAACAGCTGTTGTAAGTAAATTGTGAAACACATAAAATATTAATCCCTAATCAATAGACACCACCTATATGATTATACCATGTTAACACTAGAACGATAATCCAAAACAAAAATGTGGGTGGTTGGTTTCATCCAGAAGGTACTTTGTTTTGGATAAGATCTTACATATTCATGTATAATTTCTCCCTTTCAGTTGACACCACTTATAGAGTTGCACCTTGCTGAATTACAGGATTATTACATATATGTCAATATTATTATTACAGTATCAGGGGTGTGAGTGACCTCTTTTCAAAAAAGAGGAACTTTGTATAAAAAAGAGGAAACACACATTGAATATGGCTGAAAATGAAAGTAAAAGCTAGCCTTGTAGAAATTTTCAAAAAGAGGAAATCAGTTTAAAAGAGGAGATTTCACACCCCTGCAGTATATTTGCTGGTACCAGACAAACACATGGTGTATCTCAACCGTAAAAATACTCCAATACAATCCAACACTTAGGCTTGGCGTCCAAAGACATTTGCTCGGCCGAGTGACATTCGCTCTTGATATTCACTTTGACTTATTCGCTAAAATGGAGAGTGAATGTTGCTCTCATTGAGCAAACATTGTTTCAAAAAATGAAAGCCAATGTCACTCGCGTATGTTGTCAAGGTATGATTATTGAATAAACAAACCCAATAATATTTGGAGCAATCTAATTCAATTCAAGTGTAGCGAATGTCATGAAATTAGTTAAGCGAATGTCGCTTCCCGTTGGAGTGAAATTTTCTTGATATGTTGAGCGAATGTCACTCGGGCGTGCGAATGTCTTTGGACGCCAAGCCTTGGACAATTACCTATAATTTGCATCAGGTATGCATCCCCTAACCAGGAATAATACGGTATCACAAAACACATTTTTTTTTAATGCTATGAGGATAAAATGAACCATAGAAATTATTATACTCAGCAAATTCTTTGTCCTTGGGCAAAAATGGGGTTATAATCCTTGGTCTATCCCAACAACACCATCACATATAATGGTATGTACAATCTGGTATCTCCCTCTATACGATCAACGTTTGAAAACAACCATTTTATGTAAATTACTGTTAACAAATATATTCTTGTCAGAACAAAGGTGCTTCTCATGGTTTGGAGTCTATGTATAGTCTTAACACTTAACTGCAAAAGGGGGGATTCCATGGTACCCAACATTTGGTTTCTCGGTTCTCGCATTTTAACGCCGCAATATTTCGAGCTGTTAATTTATGTAATTGCCTAAATAGTAGGTGCGCTTCTTTTGGCGAAAAAAAAAATAGAGATCGACCGCGTCGTTTTGCAGTTAATTAGCATAAATTAGCATTTAGGGGGTGTGTTGAAAAAATTGATTTGCCCATAAAACCACCCGGGAGTAAAATTTTCCAAATTTTATTTCAGCAATGTCAATGTATTCATTATCTCCTAATTTGAGCCAAATTTGATTGGAAAATTCCTTCGGGAAGTGGGTTTTTCAAATTTTGGCAAAAATCAAGATGTCGCGCGACGAAAATCGGGTATTTGGCCACCATTTTGAAACGGTACGAAAATTTTTGATTTTTTTTCCTGAAATATGGTTATGATAAGTGTACCTATATATGGTGTAAAGATTATTAAAAAATTAGGGCGGGAACATGGTTTTTATAAGGGGGGGGGGTAGTATGGACCCCCCCCCCCCTTATGCACTAACGGAAGTGTGGGGTACCTTATGCAGTTAAGTGTTAATGTGACACCACTTACATACTTATATTTACCTAAAGTCATAACCAGCCAGAGTGGCAACAGCATCATCGAATGACACTTCTTCGAAGCTGTTCAAGAGCATGTCCACAACTCTCCTTTCCTCTTCTGAGATATATTCCAGAAAGGAATCTAAAGATAGTTGACACGAAGAACTGCACGTCATTGCTGCGACTGCTGTAGCCCTTGCCAGTTGTGGTGGCCAATAATTGGTAAGCACAAATCCATGGGCCATTATCCGCCCAACCACCTCATACAATTCACTGAATTGGTCTCTGAAATGTATAGAAAATAGTATACCTAAGTATTATTGCAGTGTACAAATACCTACATGTGCACTGATCTATTGTATCAGACATACATTGACAATGTGAAAGAGAAGGGTATCAAGGCAAGGTTATATTTTTTGTACATTGTGTCCCAATAAAAACGCACCACTTTTGTTTTTTACCATATCTTGGGAACCGATAGATAAAAATGAAAATGTTTTTATAATATCAATAAGAATAGTTTAGTCTTTCATCTGAGAAATTTTGAGCACAATCTGACAAGCTATTCTTGAGAAAACAACTCAAATTTACTCCATTCAATTGGGGTTTACCAGAGTAATTCATATTTATCATGTTATAAAGCACATCTTTGGATGCTACTGAGCAATTTATTTTTAACTTGCAAAACAGACACTAAAATTAACCAAAATATGGCGTAGATATGATTTGGCTATCTTTTTCAGCACTGTACGGGTACATGGTTTGCAAAATATGCTATTGAAACCATTTTATGTATATATAGTTCAAAGTTCAAATTTTATGTCTCCTTTTTGAAAACAAGTTCTAAACTCAGGCATTTTTTTGACTACCCATCTGAGAAAGTCACTGCATAGAAAATATATAGTTACAATTCTGTCCAAATATTTTTTCAATCAGCTACTCACACTCAACACAGTGATACATCAACTCAATTAAATTCACATGAACAGAAAAAATTAAAAATCCGTCATTCCATTTCAAAATGGCGGCCAGATATCTAATTTGAGTTTTAAATTTGCATTTTTTCTGAAAAATGTCCCGCAAAAAGTTGGAAATGTTTTCCCAATGTAATTTTTCAATGAAATTTGGCTCATAATAGCAGATATAATTACAAATACATTGCTGAAAAAAAATTCGAAAAAATTGTTTCGTTTTGGTTTTATAGGGACAAAACAAAAATTTGAAAAGCGCCATCATTTTACCAGTTTATGCTAATTATCTAAAAAACAACATGACCAAATTTTTTTGCACCAAAACATGTGTAACCCCTACCTTGAAAATTACATGATGCAGCTTTATTGGGTTATACTGCATCCAGAACAAAATCCAGGGTCCCTAATGGACCCCTCTTAATGCACGTTATTTTATGTCATACATTAGTAAATTTGGTGTCATATGAGAGAGGAATAAATATATTTTAATTAAATGAAAACTGTATGTGTTTAGCTAATTTGTTTTTTTATTGGGATTAATGAATGTGTATTAGTCGAAGTGGTGCAGGATGTGGAGCTGCAGGAAGCGGAGGCGGTGATTCGCATAATTGGGCGCAATTCCCACATGCTTGCATAGATTTTCACAGAAAAATGCCAAGGTAAAGTTATACATGTGACATAAAAATATATGGAATTGAAAGGTGATCTGGGGTCATTTGGGACCCTTGCACAGCTATTATTGTACAGACGATTTCAATAGGTTTCATTGATCCGATTAGCAAGCAGAGTCCTAATTAGATAATGTCAAGCAGTACACATAACAGTTTACTATTGTAAATATTACGAACATTTCTCAATCTTTGATCTTTATCATCCGTTATTTATTTTTTACATAACACGGAACAAAATTTGAGTAGTGCAATGTGATTGTTGAAATACCAAGCCTTTATACGGTATACATTTCATTGTTTTTCGCTTCCTAATACGTTTTTTCGCTTGTAATATGCATGAAATTTTTCAGAAAATAAAAGCTCAAATCAGCTAGACACTGCTTATATAAACCCAATTAAAACATCTATGACGTAGGACAAGACATGCGCACCTTTATAAAAATACATTCGCCGATTAACTAACGATGCGTGACTTGTATTATTGAATATCAATGTATAATATTTGACCCACATTCAAAAGGTCAAATCGGTGATTCGCTGAAGATTAAATGTGCAGAATCAGTTCAATTAGACATCAGAACCTCTGCTGAGTTGAAATTGCACAGGGTTTTAGTTAGGCGATAATACCTGTGCCTTGTGTTGTCTACATTGAATCAAATGCTTTCCATCGTCTTATTTACTAAAACACACATAGGCTAGTAAGGAGTAGGCGAGGTCCTGGGCCCTTAACAAAATAATGTGTCAACAAATGTTACCTGTAAGGAGTAAACCCGAATGTTTTAAGTACGTTTTTCAAGGCCCTAACTTGGTTTGAATATCATGAGGGGCCATATTCTAAAGATATATCTGGTGGTCTAGTGGAACAGTGCAGGACTCCGAATCATGAGGTAGCGAGTTCAAGCCCCGCTGTGGCCAACGGGTTATGTCCTTGGGCAAGACATTTAATTTTGATTGCTTTGTCGACCCAAGCAAATTGGGGAGCTGTTAGGGGAATATTACAATCTAAGTTCTGATAGGTTAGCATCATAAGATTGCGATCTAGTTGAGGTGAGATGGTTGTGACGATTTCCTAATAACAGCGTAATAATAATGTACAGCGCATTGAGATGTCTTCTGATGTGGTTTGCGCTTAATAAGAATTGTGTTATTATTATTATTAAATATTGTAGTATTGGTATTGTATAACACATTTATTGACAAAAATAGTTTGCTGTTGTTTTTAATTTGAAAAATTTCTGCCGCTTTTCACTGCGCTATCCTCTCGTTCATGAAAACTTCCCAAAATACGTATTTATTTTAGCTGTTTCCAAAGGTTTGATCAGAAAAGTAGCTATAGTAGCACCATGTAATAATTTACTGGTCCTATCAGAGATTTTGAGCAGAGATTTCGGAAAGGGTGCCATTTTGATTCCAGCAAGGAGATAAAATTGAGGTATTTGGGTGTGTGCACATGTTGCATTGCATCTTGTTATAATGCATGGAAATTGATAATATGCACACATGCTGTGTGTGCAGGTTGGCATATTATTTGCATAAAACAGTAATTGCACGTTGTTTCCATGTGCAATTGAATCTCAGCACTTGCAGTTGATTTTTGGTGGGAACCGAGTTTACCCGAATACCCTTAAGGTTCAGCTCTTTTACTGATGACATCATTACACAAACCTGTATACGAAGTCCATGCAGGATCTCTGCTCTAAATCTAAGGGCCCTACACAGCCTACACAATTTTAATAATTAATCTGTAATACCTGTGATCATTGTTTGGTGCTTTCTGGATGTACCCCTCTAGATGTTTGTCTGAAAATGCCTTGAAAAATTTCCAAAACATCTCCCTTGTTAGGCCTTCATCATCTTGACCTTTCTCGCCACTGAAATTCACACGTATGTGGTGGTACTGAAGCTGCCGGTTCTCTCTATAGAGATTTAAAACAGATTCTATAATTTCGTCACTGTCGACTGTAACTTCTATCTTGTCGCATAAATAACCAAACTGACTCTTTCTTCTTTCCTCTAGTTCTTTCAGATCTGTAAGTATAAAATATATCAACTTATTCAAGGTTAGGTATCACCTTCTTATAACTATATGGTGGTATTTCATGAGGTGGGTCAAAAATGTGTTACATGGTCAAAATAGTCAACCAATATAGTCTCGCATGCTTTAGTGACTGCCTATTACATCACTTGCCTGCGTATATAAATCTGATATTTAAATATTGTGATTTGACCTTTAAATGACCTTCCCCCAGTATTTTATTTATTACCAATTTTGGTTTCATCCATATGGAGCTGTGACTATGACCTCGGGCAATGTTTTGACCATTTTGGATATGACCTTGAAATGACCTCGGGTCAAACTTTTGAACATTTTTTTTTAGATTTGACCTCTTATGACGTTTTGATTTTGAAATGACCTCAGGTCAACTTTTGACCTTGAAATGACCTTGACACAATGTTTTGACCAATTTTTTGACTCTAATGACATTTTGACCATGACTGACATTGACATTGGGTCGAGAGCTATCACTGATTCAAGTTTGATCCATGCAGAGTAAAGAGTTCATGGGTTATGCCCATGACCGTGACATTTTGACCTTGACCAGGACCTTCAAGTGACCTCAGATCAACTTTTGACCTTGAAATGACATTGACAAAATGTTTTGACCATTTTGTTGGAAATCTTATCTCTAATGACCTCTACTGACTGACCTTGACCTTGGGTCAAGAGCTATCTTTGATTCAAGTTTGATTACGGGTTCATGGGTTATGCCTGTGACCACGAAAGTACCTCTGATGACATTGGGATCATTTTTTAGATTTTACCTCACTTGGTCTTGATTGATCTTGACCTTAACATCCAAAAGTTGCGCAGCGGGTGCAAAAACCTGAACACTTCATGTCACAAAGTTTCGTCCCCGTAGGTCTAATGGTTCTTGAGTTACAGCAAAATGTTAACCAAATTACCACGCACATACATACACGTAGTGACTGCAAAGTCTTTTCTGAACTATGCTCAGGTGAGACTAAAACATTTGAAAGCAAAAATAACCATATGCTTAACTTAGCATAGAAAGAATTCTTCTATTCATTTATCTTATCATTTTCCTTTAAAAAATGAATAACGTAAACAAACAAGAGTCTCTGCATCTTTGATTGCCTTTGGCAGTCTTGACATATATGTGCAAGTATGGTTTATGGTTGTTCTGTGTCACTGGAAGGACCAGTTCAAGAGCAACCGACTAAAGAGTGGACAGAGTGCAATGCAAATTAATGACATATGGCATCCACTGTAGATACAACTTACTTGTGCCCAAATGAATGATGATGATATATGTCTGACCCCTTGCTGTGCTATAAGCCATCTTAAAATATCTATGAAGTTAAAATGTCAGAATTCAGCATAATGTAAATAGTCTTGCATTGAAGAGAACTAAAAAATCTACTGTACTTTGTGTTTTGTTTGTTTTTTATTTGAATACCCAAACACAAAGTGTCCATACCTTTTATTTTCAGTATATGTTGTCTTGTATTGTGAGTGGTTTCTTCATCACTATCATCAGTCTCTGGCTGCAAGTTATAATAATAATATATGCATATCAGTAATTCATTATTTCAAACCATTTGAACTTTATTTTTTCAGTGATACTATCCAGAGCCGGATTTAGCTTTACCAAAGCCCTGGGCCAGGTTAAAATTCTGTTGCCGTATCCATAAAGCACACTTAAGTGCAACTTATTAAAGAGTTTCCCTTAAATCTGTTGAATTTTAAGACAAACTCTTACGAGTTACACTTAAATGAACAAATATTTACCGTTAAGAGTTGCCCTTAAGTCACATGGGTATTCTTTAGCATATATTTCACAAGATTTTCTTTTTCATACCGTACAAGAAAACACATCCAGTGTGGCTAAAGAGAGTCAGTTTAATCCTGTAATATATTTTTTACAAATTATAGTTATGATTTTAAAACTTAAAATTACAGTGAAAAAGAACGAAAATGATATACTTCAATAAAGCAGAAATTGAGCTTTAAATTTAAGGGAAACACATAAGTGTATGTGAAACACTTAAGTGTTTCACTTACACTTACACTTAAGTGTAAAAGTTGCAAAAAAGTTGTGAAAATTGGTCCAAGAATTTCAAAAATCCCACTGTTGACACCAAAATTTGGTGTCAGCAGTGGGATTTCGACCTATTTTGGGCAATATTTCAAAAATGAAGAAAAAAAAAATCGAAAATTTGAAAAAAGAGTTCCTAGATATTGCTTTCTAGATTCTAAAAAGTAAAACAGTTCAAAATTTTACCAAAGCAAAGTTTAGTTAGCTTTCCCGTAAATTTTGGGTACAAAAACATGATTTTTGGAGCTTTTTTGGACCTTAGGGCCAAAATTTAACATTTTGGTCCAAGAATGACCTGACCAGCGTGTTCATTAAGTAAACTCACTTCTAGAAATGTATACTTTTATATGGATTTAAATATTCATTGCTGAGTAACAGAGCAAAACCACTTTCTGAAAATGAAGGGTTGACAGGGCCCTTAAGTGTAAGGGAGTTTAATGAATACGGCCCCAGGGCCCCTTTTGTAAAATTTTAATCATGCTAAGCTTGCGAAGTAATTACACCTCTATTGACATGAATATTAAATGCTTTCATTATCCCCCCCCCCCTAACGAACTTCCCCCGAAAGATATTCAATCACAACATGTTGGGGGTCCAGGGCCGTTAAAAATCCTATTTAATATTTTTATTCCATTTCATTTTTTCCCTCTTTTTTTTTTGTCTCTCTGTTCATGCTCTTCTTCTTCTTTTTTTTTTCTCCCTTTTTTTGGGTCATGGTTGGGCCCCCTGGAACTCTGGGCCCTTGTCCATTTAGAAATCCAGTACTGATACTATCCACTACACAAATCCACCATCACATCATAATTCATTCGCTGATTATTATACAAAGACCAAGAGTTCTAAACAGCTCACTGACCTGATCACCTTGTTTTTTTTCTGTGTGATATCATTGAGCTATCTGAAACTTGATTTTTCTATACATAGTAAATGGATGATTTTGTGTACTAGAAAGTATAACTGAAAAAATAAAGGTCCTATGGATTAGACTATAATTCTTTGTTCAAAATGAAATGCCAGGCCACTGCAGTAAAATATAAATGTATGAAGCTTGTAAAACCAGCCAGCCAGCAATTATTATACATAAACAATGATGAGCAAACTAAGCAATATGACATGACTATTACAAGGGAATAATAAATTAGTCCCTGTTTTCGAATCATAACAATCAATGTATATACATACCAACTACCATAGATCCTCAAAAGAAATTTGAGGATTTATGCAACTACCCAATACTTCTTAAATATTCAAATTAACTTGTGTTAAACAGACTTACACAAACATGATACCAAAATCGTTAAAGAATCATGCACAAAATAATTTGTGTTGTGTGCATCATTGCACACAAGAGAAACACAATGTGACATTGCATTCTGAGGCAAGTCCCAAACACAAGAGGGGGGGGGGTCTATTGTCTATTTGAACCCTGGATTTTTTGTGTGCGAAATACATCAAAACACAAATTGTTTTATGTAATTGACAAAATAAGGGTTGTGCATGTATTTGTGACCAAGAAAAAGAGTTCAAAATTCAATTCCTTTTTGAGATAATTAACATAAACTGGTAAAATGATGGTGCTAATCAAATTTTGTTTTGTCCCTAAAAAATAAAGCAAAGCAACTTGTTAAAATTTTTAATTTCAGCAATGCATCTGTAATTAAAGTCTGCTATCATCAGCCACATTTCCTTGAAAAATTCCTTTGGGGAAAGCAGATTTCTAATTTTTGTAAAAAATAAAAGCACAAATTAGTTATCTAGCCGCTATTTTGAAACAGAATAAGATTTTCAATTTTTTTGTTCCATATAAATCGTATTGAGGTGGTGTATCAATGAGTACAGTTTTAAGTAGACAAACGTTGTGCATACATTTTTTATGACGGAGCTGATAATTGAAATAGTTTGTCTCTCCATAAAAATTTTCAGTCGAGATAAGGAATTTAAAGCAATACAATAAGATTTTGATTAAAATTTGTTTATAGTAAAAACGGCATAAAATGGAAGAATGTGACTATCTAAAAGCGTTTTCAAGTGTAGATTTTGAAAAAATATGTTTTGCCATCAAAAAAATTGATATAAAGCACATGCATGCTTTCCTACATTAATACATGCAGAATTAAATTCGGGATCCCGAATTTAAAACAACAAATAGCCATAACAGAAAAAGTAAGCATCTTTGAGATAAATCCTTTAGAGGGTATTCATATCTACCAAAAACAAACTCAATAAGCCCAAAATTCAAAATGCATTGGTGACAGGGGGCGCTTCATTTTTAACACTTTATATTATTGCTTAAGTCACAGCAGAGTCCATACTTTATATAAGAGAAACATAATAATGCAATATATACTTACATCAGATTGATCTACAGCAGAAACAAACAAAGAAAACACCCCATGCGGCACTTCACCAGACACACTGTCACCTCCTCTATTAACATCATTGTTGGGGTAGTACTGTATCGTACACTCTCGTAATCCTGACGACCCTTCCACAAAGTCAAACAGTTTCTAGATGAAACAATACAAATAGACACATCACTTTGATTATATGTGAAATGAAAGCACTAACACATAAAATATTATGCTTTTCACATAAGCTTATATCCACTTCTCGATTTTCAGATCAATACAATAAGTGATTGCATGGGGGAAGGTACTAAGTTTGATTTGGATAGGACCTGCCTCTGGGAAATATGAAAGCCGCCCATCCAAGGACCAATTTTCAAGGAAAGTGGCCAAATTCTATAAAATGCGGGGTCAAATTCATTCAAAAATTTCATTTCTTTGTCCAAATTTACACTGTTTGTACTTTGGCATACATTTTCCATGTTTTTTTTATTTTTGGTGGAAAATGCTTAAAATTTGTGCCATTTGTCATAAATTCAGAACAACAAACCCAATAAGTTTAAGATCTATGTTTATGATTTATGTGTTTACCTTTACACTGTCTTCTTTATTGAACTTCCTCTTCAATGTTTGATGTGGATGAGGCATCCGAAAAGTTAATTCAACTCCATCTTCGGGTTCCATCCCCAGATCTGTTAGTTTGTTCTCTCTCTCCTTTATTATTATAAAAATAACGAAAAAATACAACGGATAAATGTCGAGCTAGCCTCATCACTTTCTAGCATTGTTTTTTATTAAGATTTCTATTAAGATGGTCAGATTTCTTTATCAGTTTCTTGTTATGTTACACTGGCAAACATGAACAAATCAAATCTAAATCAATGAAATCAGAGATTTAAGGTGATTATATTCTAAAACCATGTTGGGAATGGACTCAGAGAGAAAATATGAGCAGTCAAGATTTGCCACTCTTACATTCCTCTCAAGTGACCAACACTAAACATTAATTGGATTATTTTGGTGGTTTGGTGGTGACCTATTTTGCTTCTTCTCAGCATGAATAAAATATGCACCATGATATGGAAAAATATCGAAAGTACACATATTGTATCTAGAGAGCCATTCTGATTCGATAAGACTTTCACAGAATGTTAATCTATCTCACACATTTAAATGGCTTAAATTGCTTACCTGTCTGTACTTTTCCTTTTTTTCCCGTCTTGCTGCTCTCCTATCAGCCTTCTCCTTATCCTGAAATAACCAATAGATAAAAAACAAAATAGATCATGAACCAGTAGTTTGTCTTGCATGAACAACTCAAGTTTGGTTTTGGTAGGGGTGGGCTGTAGAAAATTTGAAGTACCAGCCATGTAGTAAATTCACAAAAATTTCATGATTCTTGTTGGAAATTTAGAAGGGAAAAAAAATCTAAAATTTGTGTCAAAATGGCAAAATGCAAATTTTTTTATCAAATGGATTTATCCATTTTTGGCACATTTTCGACAATCTGGGTCCTGTATTAGTCAATGGGGAAAATTTCAAGTTCAAGACCGTGTATTTTTGACTTCATATTTGAATTCTACGCAAACAATTAGCCTAGAAACATGTGTCACTCTCTATTTTATGCATCTTTATTTTTTTTCAAATTTTAGCAGTCAAATCGGGGTCAAATCTCGAACCTTGTCTTGGGTATTTTACAATATAAAGAAAAAGATAATACTGTTAGCTCTATATTGATACCAAATTTGTTGAAAAACATTGAAATATCAACATATTTGCACTTCAAGGCACTGAAAATACATTTCCTATAGAGATTGCACATACCGCACCGCTTCCTCCACCATCCCCGACTTTGTTAATTGAATTGAATGCCATTCTGCCTACGTTCAAGATACCTCAATGAAACTTTCCGTACTTAGTAATTAATGTTTCAGCTTTCATTTGATCCAAAATTTACTGCCATATCTCTTATACTTCAAAAGAATCATTAAAAAAAAAACTAAATGACCACAATGAAAAATGAGACTCCACCCTTTTTGGGTGTGAGTTCAAAACGCATGGCCATATAATGTGAAAATGATAGATGACATTTGGTGAAAATTACAAAAAATCAAAGAGAAAGGTTGGTTGAGCACATGTATGTTTAACTAAATTTGAAACAGTTTGTAAATGTTTACAACAATTCCGTTCATGAAGCTCTGTATTAAAGTCATATGCTCTAATCATACTCATACTCATAATTTATTTCTTCCACATATGCAAAATTACAGTACGATATTTTTATTCAATCATCTTTATTTCAAAACAAAAGAAGTAAACATAAAGACCAAGATCCATACCGATCCCAGGCAAGGATATGACAAAATACAATACATAAATTAATGAAAACAAACAGCGTGAAGAAACCACCATGGCAGGAAGAAAAAGAAAAAAAAGGTACATTAAATCGTTTCTTGAACATTCCATTGAGAATCATGTCTCGCGTTAAAAATCGAATATGATATGATAACAGATTTGACAATTTTGGTTCTAAGTGATGGATATTTTGCAGTGCATTTGATTTGTCTCAACAAGCTTGTCAATCTGGCTTTGTTGTCAGTGTCAATCAACCCTCTGCTCCCGACTTCCACGGCAACAAGCGAACAATCATACCCGACATCAGAGATATCGGTGGTGAGGGACGTGTACCGTTCGATTTTTGTACTGACAACTCAAACAGGATGACACGCTTGTCTGCTGGCCAATATAAAACAATATCTGGTTTTTGAGAAGTTACAATTATGTTGGAAAAAATAATATTGTGGAGGACTGGGAAATAAGCATAAAGCCTGTCGAGTCCCAGACTCAAAGTATCTTTAAATTAATTACACATAAATAATAAAATATAATGAATGTACACCATCCTCTCTATCCACAATGCGATGGCACAGAGTAGAAACATAGGATATTGATCTAAAAAATATAGAATATATGCAATATGTGTGCATGAAAATTATAAATGAATACTGTCCTGTCTAAGCACTTGTCCATGCTCCATTCTAAGCCCATTATGTAGAGCTTTGAAAATAAAGCTATGGAAATGACCCTATATTACGCACATAAAACTCAACTTAATAATGATTTGAAATGGTGCTGACATGGTAGATTTTGGTGAAGATAATTTTACTGTCAAAATTTACATTGGTATAAAAAAGTAAGCTATATCTATTTTCTAGAGTTGTTGAATACATACCCTTCTTTGGTCCTCTGCAAGAGCAGAATGATATTCTCTGTCCTGCTCTAGTCTTAGCAGCTGCCTATCTAAAATATCTTCTTGTCTGGTGTTAAGCTGAACAGGGGAAGCCTACAAACAAGACAAAAACAAAGATAGGATGAGTCATCAATCTTTGCCACATACTGAAATGGAAACACTTTTATACATTTTTTGAAAAGAAAAATCAAGCTTTAAAACAAACCTAAATTTATATTAAAACACCAACTACTTCTCTTGCGGCACTTTGCTAAACCTAAAAAAACTTGGCCCGATGTAACATCCTCCCAAATTAGGGTATCCCACCAAACTACACATGACCATATACTCAGTGTTTGTATGTTCCTTGAGAGTCCTTGAAAACCCTTGAATATGAAGACACCTTTTCAAGGCCTTGAAAGTCCTGGAAATTTGCACAGAGTCCTTGAAAGTCATTGAAAATTGAAATTTTACCTGAAGTATAAGTAAAGGTTCGTTTGGTATAATAATTAGGTGAAGCTAATGGATCTAATGTACTGAGAACATCAACTTTTTGTGCTGAGGTAAGTCCTTGAAAATCATGCTTTTGGACCTTGAAAGTCATTGGAAAGTCCTTGAATTTCAAAGGCTCCAAGGTGTACGAACCCTGTATACTTGTTGACTCCAGTTAATAGAAACAGTATGGGTTTACAAATATTTAACAATTTTGCATTGTTATGCATCTTACAAAACACTTGAACCAAGCTATAGTATCACGAAAGAGAATAGAAAAAGTAATAATGATAATACACTACAATCATTGAATGCAAATTGAAGCCCAAGCATGATTATGAAAGAAAGAAACAAGATGGTTCATGAACCAGTAGTCTCGCTTACGTATCGACCGCCTACTTAAGCATCATTCGGTTGTGGGGTGGAGTAGGATATGGTAGTAGTGAAGTTGGGTCAAGTTCTTTCTATATATGGTATAAGTTTCATCCATGTGGGGTCAGGTGTTCATTAGTTATGACCTTGACCTCAACATGACCTTGGATGACCTCATGTCAAATCTTTGAACAATTTTGGAAATTTGACCTCAGATGACCTTTTGACCTTGGTTCGAGTACTTTTTATGGTCTAAGTTTCGAAATTTAGCCAGTGGTTCGTTTCCATCAAAATCAACCCTTGCCACTCACCAAATATCATCTACATAGGGCATAAGGTTTCCGAGATTTGCTCCGAACAAGAAATGCGGACGGCGGACGAAGGACGGCGAACAGTTTTAAGGAATGGTATGTCTCTTCCTGAAAAATTTTCAGGGGAGACAAAAAGTAAGAAAATGAAAAAAATCCAAAAATTACCTCTAGCTCATTTTCAGCTGGTAGATCCCCAATTGAAGGCTGTATCAATGAAAAAAAAAATACATGTTGAATTCATACTGCAGGCATGAGAATGATTTCTCATGAAAATATCTGAATTTGGTAAATAAACCACCAAAACGTTTAAATCAAGCACCAAATATCTAAACTTGGATGATAAAAATATCTAAAATAATTGAAATCAGATAATTATCTGAAAATTCTATGCCTGATACTGTAATTTACTAGTATGTGTGTATTATGAACCGAAAGAACAAACTAAAACAAAATAGAACTATGACCCAAATTTCAAGAGAATGGACAGTGCTCAGTTAAATTGCTTGAAGAACTTCATAATTACTGAGTTTAAAATAAAATGTCAATTCATTAGAAGCATACTGTACATATATCCTATGTACTAGTGATGCACCAATAAGCCTTTTTCAACCAATACCGATTATCAGTTAGGCAAAAAAAAACCTCTTGTCTCAGCTTCCTTAAGCCCCAAACCCTATCGCGCTACACGTTTTTTTTTTTTTGTTTTTTTTTGTAAAAATAGTTATGCAGATCCATGCTGAAATCTTTATTACCTTTTTAGGTCACTATTTTTTTTCCTTGGCGCTTCGCCACAGAATTATTTCCCTTCATTTGTATTTCTCGATGTAAGAAAAAAAAAAGCAAAAAATACCATGAAAACCTAAAAAAAAAAAAAGAAATGCAATACAAAATTATCGGTCGATACCGATTAATTATTTCACGGACTTGAAAATGAACCATGCACTGACACATCAATGTATTTTACTTAATACAATGATTTTATGATGATGGTGTTAATACTTGCAGTAAAATGCGCCTTCCAATATTTCCCCCGAATCCAGTAATGGAAAGTTTGATTCTGATAGCAATTTGTTTTCAATTTTACATGATTCTGGTATTTCTAATAATGTTGATGTTATCAATAACTCAAATGTCTCTTTGGTACATGGCACTGTAGGTAATGGTTCAACAGATTCTCTGAATAGCAATAATATTTTGGTCTTGTATTTCAACGCTCGTAGTATTAAGAACAAGATTGATGATTTTCATGTTCGCATTGATGTTGCTATAACAGAGTCCTGGTTGGACGATTCATTTAATGATGCTGAAATTTTCCTTTGAATTATTGTGTTTTTAGAAATGATAGGAACTCTCATGGTGGTGGGGTTGCTCTTGGTATACTAAATTCTTTCAATCCTATTTTGAAGACTGATTTTCTTTCCAATCGAATTGAAATTGTTTGGGTTGGTAAAAGTTTGTTTGGAGTTTATCGGAGTTTATTATAGGCCTCCATCTCAAAATAAAAATAGTCTTTCTGTTCTTGATGATAATTTGAGTAAAATTAATGGGTGTAAGAAACAATACAAGTTTTGTGGTGCACTCGTAGGCGATTTTAACATTCACATTGATTGGGTTAATGATCATGTCATTACAGGTTCTCTTCCAAAATGTCTCCTTGATACAATGCAGTGTAGTGGCTTCACACAGATTTTGAAGGAGCCAACATATAGAACCCGTAATGGTACTGATCACTTCCTTGATTTGGTTTTTGTTTCTGATCCATCATATGTTATTTCATGTTCTTCAACTTGTAATCTGCATGGTTGTGACCATTCAGCTGTTGAAATTATTGTGAAAATGTCTCCTCCTAAGATTATAAGTAATAATAAGAAATCTGTTAATTGTTTAAACAAGGCTGACTTTAATCAGTTAAAGCATCATCTTTGTAACTTTCAGTGGTATACTTGTTTTGATCAAACAGATGTTGATGTTATGTGGAATAGTTTTGAGTCATCACTCAAGACCTGTATTGATAATTCTGTTCCTAAAAAGGTTGTTTAGAAAAACAAAAATTTGCCTTGGATGACAAAGGAAATTAGGAAGTTGTGTACAAAAGAAGAAGATGTTGTATAAAAGGTCTAAACATAGTAAGTCTGCTGCAGCACACCAGCAGTTTGAGGATTGTAGTAGTAAACTTAAGTCAATTGTTAGAAAGAGCTATGCCATGTACACTTACAATATTTCTAATGAGTACCAGACCAACCCGAAAAGGTTCTGGTCATATAATGGGTCTCAGAGAAAATGTTCTGATAATTCTTGTTTTTCTATTGAGGGTGATATTGTTGATGATACTGATTCTATTGCCTCTGCTTTTAATAAGCATGACAAGATCTGACTCTCCAAAATTCTGCAATTCTTATTCAATGGGAGATGCAACGCTTGATGAAGTTAGTGATTTTAAATTATTGGGTGTTACTTTCAGTAAGGATCTTTCTTTTGAAACACACATCAACAGTGTAACCAATAAAGTCTCTAAATTATCTGGTTTCATTATTAGGTGTACCAAAAACATGTCTTCTGCTGCACTTCTGAATCTCTTCAAGTCTCTAGTTTTACCACATCTTGTTTACTGTATTTGTGTTTGGGCTCCATTTCAGGAAAATCACATTGATAGGTTGGACAGGGTTCACAGGAAAATCACTCGGTAGTATTTTATAGGAGACCATTTGATGTTGATTGTAGGCCTAGTTATGAAGAAAGGCTTACCAAACTAAGTTTGTTAAAATTTGAGGATTCTTGTAAATTCCATAGACTTGTCTTTGGCTTCAAATTAATGAACAGTTTGTTACCCGAATCTTTTGATAAAATGGTACAAATGTCAAGAACTGCCATGATCTTGCTATTTTCAAATCTGATTGTAGGTCATTTTTCATAGATTTGTACTGCTGATTATCAGATTTGATTCATATTCCCTTATTGGGTTCATTTGCTGCTGTTTATTGTTTGTTTTACATAATGTTCTTATTATTCATGTATGTTCTTTTATTTTAATGTACAGGATAAGTGAGCACTTGCGTGTTTTTGGATTTAGTAAACCCATTCATTTCTCCTAAATTACTTGCATTATTGTTAAAATTAAGATTGTCTCAGTCAAATTGTTTTGTGATTTTTTTGTGTGTATGACATTGTACATTTTTCACATGTTTGTAAATTGCGAGTGATTTGAATAGATATTATTATTATTATTATTATTATTATTATAGTCGATGCAAATTACAATATGTAAAAAGCTGGTGTTTTTTTGGATTTTTTTTTACATTGTTCAAAATGCACGTTCAATTTTATA
>JXSR01S034558.1:0-17639 GCA_000969725.1 Ophiothrix spiculata
ATGATGTGGATGTTCAGTTGTCCTTTCTGTGAGAACTTTTTCTGACAATATTTACATTGGTACGGTTTCTCGTTCGTATGTGTCCCGATGTGTACTTTCAGATGTCCCTTACGTAAGAACAATTTCTGACAAAATTCACATTGATGAGATTTCTTTTTCGTATGTATCCAGATGTGTTCTCTAAGACTTGCTCTCCATGAGAATTTTTTCTGGCAATATGTACATTCATACTGTTTCTCTTTAGCGTGTATCCTGACGTGTCTCTTTAGGTCTCCTTTCTGCGTGAATTCTTCCGGACAATATTCGCATTTGAAATTATTCTCGTTAGTGTGTTGCTTGATATGGAAGAAAAACATTCTCCGTGAAAATCTTTTCCCACAATATTCACATAGGTAAGGTTTCTCTTTAGTGTGTATCCCGATGTGTTCTTTTAGACTTCCTTTCTGTGGGAATCTTTTCTGACAATATTCGCATTGATAAGGTTTCTCCTCAGTGTGTATCATGATGTGTTGTTTTAGCGATCCTTTATCTGTGAATCTTTTCCTACAATAGTCACATTGGTAGGGTTTCTCCGGGGGTTTCTCTTTAGTATGTATCCTGATGTGTATGTTTAAAGATCCTTTCTGTGAGAAACTTTTCTGACAATATTCACATTGGTATGGCTTCTCTTTAGTGTGTTTCCGGATGTGTTTTTTTAGATGTTCTTTCCGTGTAAATAATTTCTGACAGTATTCGCATTGATAGGGTTTCTCTTCAGTGTGTATCATGATATGTTCTTTTAGATGCGATCTCCATGAGAATCCTTTCTGACAATATTCGCATTGATAAGGTTTCTCTGTCGTGTGTATCCCGATGTGTTCTTTTAGATGTGCTTTGCATGCAAATTCTTTATGACAATATTTACATGTAGGCCTATATAAATTCATTTCATGTTTTACGATGTTCAATCCACTACATGTGGGTGCTCCATGCCAACGTGACAGTGACAATTTGTTGTTACATATAAGACGGGTGTATTTTGATATGTGTCTCACAACATGTTGTTTATGGCGACCAAAGTTCGTGAAGTATCGACTGCAAACAGAACACCGGTAAGGCTTCAACATTTTCAGTTATATGGTATGGTGAAGAAAAGAGTGAAAGTTATAAAACGAAACGACGGCGGGAACGACGGATTCAAATTGTCAATTTATGAAAACACGACGCTGGAACCCGGCGCTGGATACTATAATTGATTGGCGGGTTTGTCGGCGCACCACATTGAATTATAGCGATTAATATTGCATGGATTGAGCGCACTACACTAATAATGACTCATACACTGCCCGGAGAGCACAATGGTTTCCCATTGGCAATGTGGGCAACAGTGCTCAATGGTGCTAGAAAAGCTTAACTCTCGGTGCATGGTTATATATTTTGTGCATTTAAAATCAAATACCTAGGTGCACACCAACTTCGGAATTTTGTCAGAGCAATTCCCAGGAAGGAAGGAAACTGTAACTGCTCCTACCATTTTTCAAAATAGGGCAATATGGGGGGAAAATAAGTGGTCAATCAGTGTAGAGGGTGATAAAATTGGGTCATTCGGAGCTATTCGTTGTCAAGAATGACGGGTCATTCAATGTAGGTCTGGAATAAAACTAAATTTGATATTTAAGAAATTGCTGATCATCAAAATGTTGTGAGCGGTGGACATAAAATCGACAAATTGAGCAAAAGGGGGGCATTAAAACAAACACAAGTTTAAAAATATATCATTTCACCACAAAAAACAGAATAGGAGACCAGGGACAATTATAACACGGGGCGGGGCACGTTGTAACAGGGGACCCCAAGCCTAGAGAAAATGACTTAAGATGGTTATTTTGAAGGCTCAAAAACGATTTTTTGAGCAACTATCTAAGTTTTAAAAATGTTGATAGCTTTGAGAAAAATGGTTAATGATCGTGCACAAGCTAGATGCTCTAAGGATTAAAAGACCACCGTAAGGTCATTCAGGCAAGGAAAACACTAAACACATTACAAGTCTACTTTTATGCCAAATGTACTACAAAGATGGCCACCCCGGTCGGGGACAATTGTAACAGGCAAATCTCTAAGATTACTTGCTTGACTGATTTACGCTTGATGAAAAATCATGAGGATAACATTTACAACAAACATGATTATTGTATTCCCCTAACCACATAAACCGAGTTATACTTGATTTCCGAAAACACTGTTACAATCATCCCCGTTTACCACTGTTCCCTACTATACCATTAGTTATTATGTTGTTACAACTGACCCAGACACCTGTTACAACTGACCCAGACACCTGTTACAACTGACCCACACCTATGGGACAATTGTAACTTCTGGACACTCAATTTCAAATAATTATTGCTACAAAACCTGATACTTGACAAATTCCAAACCTTGTGGAATTTATAACGGACAGATGACTCTTTCGGAAAAGCGCCAAAGTTGAAAAATGTTTCCTCTATCACCCTTTTTCAAACTTGGTCCCATTGAGTAAAGTTGGTTTTGACTCTTTGAAGTGAAAAAATTTCGGCGGTTTGTACACAAGAGGGCGCACTTCAATCTAATTTGCATAATGATGAATATTAATGAGGACATATTGATCTTTTTTTCGATTTTATTGATTTTTTATAGATTTTATTATTTTTTTCGATTTTATTGATCTTCAGCGATTATATTGATTTTTTATGGATTTTTACCGATTTTGGGCCCGTTTTATGACAATTTAGGGTGTTTAGAGTCTAATCTTAGGTAGTTTTTCTCGTTTGGGGCGTTTTGGGCTTACTTTGAATCGAAACGAGTTAGATATTTTATAATTTTGGGGAAAATAAGGAATATTTCGGGTTTTTTGAGCATGATGAAGAGTTCTGACCGTTTATGAGTAAAAAAAATCAATAAAATCGATAAAAAATCAATAAAATAGATAAAATCAATAAAAAATCAATATCCCTTCAATAATATTCATCATAATGCAAATTAGATTGAAGTGCGCCCTCTCGTGTTCAAACCTCCGAAAATCCACCCGCTCACTACTCTGATGAATCTTTTCAATAAAGCAGCCCTTAAGACAGATAATAAACAGCTCACAAAAGATAAGTAGACACTTAGTTTGAGCCCCATAAATCCAAGAACGAGCCCTTAAACCTCAAATTTGACATCTAAACCATTATCGTTGTTTTACACCAGCCATTTGAAATTTGGAAGTCAGTTATCATTTCTCACAATACACAATAAATGGTCCATCTCTACTCATGCCTTGCAATATTTCGATTATTTTAACATTATTTTTATTAGTGTATATATCGAAGATTGGCAATTTCAAAATCCAAGTCTTAACAGTTTAAAGGGATGTCATACATCTTACATGAACCTATGTATTTGCTTCAAGAATGCTGGAGTAAAAATTCTTTATTTTCAAAGAAAAATGTGTTGTTAACTTTGTATAGCTTAAGAAAATCAAGGTTAGGCTTTTTGGCCTATATTTAATACCACCTGACAAAACAAAATTAAAGTAAAACCAATTTGATCAAAAATGATGATTACAAGTGTCTAAGTTGTCAAAATAGATCGGCATGCATGAGACAACAGCAGCTATGTACTCTATGCAATATGAAAAACATCGATCGTCTATCGATTCCATTAGAAGCACTGTTGTGATGATGCTCTATAACCATTATAACACTGCGGGTATACCAAAAATGTGAGAAATGAAAATTGAGATTTTCAAATTTTTCAAACAGCTGGTGTAATATTATGGTAATGGTTTTGAATTTCAAATTTGGGGTCAACATTTAGCTGAGATTGCATATTTTCATATATGTCAATATTTTTGGACTTTGAGTACTCGTTCTTGGATTTATGGGAGGCAGAATAACTTTTATATTATCTTTTGTGAGGTGTTTATATATATTACGTGTACCACGTGAATCAAAAAAATTGTGCGCGTATTAAAGATGATCTTGACATTGATAAAAGCACCAAACCATAAATTTCTTCTTGTTATAGTAAAGCAAATTCAATATACTTTCAATTGCAGAAAAAATGGAAGAAATCGGTTGAAAAATAAGAAAGGTATGACCAATTATATAAGCATACCTCTTTTTCCTTCATTCCATGGGATTTATACCGAGGATTTATACACATTAAACTTGTACTTATCAATGCCTATTAGAATGTACAATTTCGTGTGTTTGTCAACTCGGTATTAGATTTTCCTGTTTTTAAGTACGTACCATGTTTAAAAGACTTTATAAATGTCATTTAACAAAACATTTGGTTTGTTTTACATTTCCAGAAGAAAAAAAGGAAGGAAAACCCATGCTAGTGTAGGCGCAACATGGAATGAATTAAGGTCCCGTGAACATTTTACGAAGAAAGTAGGCCACCTTTATTGATACCTTCAGGAGATCACGAAGAAAAACGATGTTGCCAAAAATGTAGTCGCGTAGGGGGCGTTTCCTGCTCTCCTTTTCAAAATGGCCCGAAAATGCCAAAAATAGTCAGAAAGTGCTATTTTTTACAATTAAGTTTCAAAGAAAATGCACTAGACGAGACGTCACGACGTCTATATTGAACCAGAAATAACAAGGATATGAAGACGGTCGCCGTATGCACATATCAATTTCAAAATGGCCCCCAAAATAGCATTTTTTTTTATAAAACTTAAACAAAACAGTCTTTAAATGCCTAATATCATAAACAATCAGTACACTGAAAACATTATGTCGTAAGTTCTACTAAATAAAAATTATATCAATGATTTGTACGGCATTACAAGCGATGCTATATATTGGTTAGGCATGATGAACTAACGTGCTTGGAAATGATTAGTACGGCATGGATTTTACGAATTTCAAATCTGCCGTACTAACCTATAGGATCGTAAAAACGATGTCTCATCCTACTAATATTGGTTAGTTGGACAGGCTCAACAAAGTTCAGAACTTGTTTGACTGGCGGAACGAATCAGTTGTACAAATGTGATGTTTGATGATTGGGCAGGCAGTCAACAGGAAACTGAAATAATGGCAAACATGCAATATTTTAAGTTATATCTGTTCCAAAATGAGTACTGGGCAGTGCCATTGTTGTGGTGTGCAAAATCATGATCGCATAACTTATGTCATTCACGAACACATTGAATGTAAGCTTAAACTTATCTGTATTTGTCCCACATAACTTGAAATATTACTTGCCATTGCCACTATTTCCAACTATCTCCAACCCGCCACAGCACAGCACAACAGTCCTCGTGTGCTGAAAAATGTGTCGTCGTGTGATAGCAACAGCGGGAATTTTAAACATCGTAAAACCACTAGTTAAACCAAATGGTACAACGAGTTCGTAAATGCCCCGATGACAGCATTTACGAGTTATCGAAGCTGTACTAGATGTTGCATTGTCGTAGAACTTATAAATCAAATTGGTAAAACCCAATCCACAACTATTATTCATGTAATACGAGTCTTGCATACGCCCGCTTTGGTCATGTTGGTACATAAATCTTAAGACCGTAGTAAAAACTGATAGCACGGGCTCAACAAGTGTATTTTACTAATTTAAATTAGTAAAGCACGCCGATAAACAAGCTTCCGTTTTCAGTGTAGAAAGGAACATTGAGGGTTACAACAAGATCATTATAATTATACTACCTCCACCGAGTAAAATCGATAAAACGCTTAAGGTTAGGTTTAAAATGACCACCTTAGTACATTTTTCCCAAATAATATCTAAAATAAAACAACAGTAAACACAGTAAATATTCAAGAGAATGAATTTAAAAATGAATTTAAGGGTTCACAGAGTCGTTCACCATTGAAATATGTGGGTAACATTTTTCAAATTCAAAACGGCGTCCGGAATGAGGTCTAAAATGGCTGTCAAATACTGGTTTTAACTCAAAATGACAAGAAAACATTATTAAAATATTCAATATTCAAAATAATCGATAGAAAATAATTTTCAGGGTTGTTCCAAATTTCTGTATCCCAAATTATGTTGTAAACATCCGAAATGGCACCCAAAATGAAGTTTACAATCACCGCAAAACTATAATTTTTCACTCGAAAATCGATTAAAATGCCTGTCAAGCTCGGAGCTGCTACACGTGCATGGTACGGTAAATGACGTAAGATTTGCCTAGATATAGCCCAGACCTCCGGAAGGTGTGATTTGTCGTTTACGATGTTCGCTGTATTATCGGGATAATGTGATGACCGACATCTTGCCCTTTTCATACGTCTAATTGTACTGGATTTTCCCTTGTTTTATTAACTGATTTTCAAAGTCTTTCAAGAAAGATATATTTTTCAAATTTCATGAATGTGAGGTCTGATACCTAAACTTGCAGTTTGTATTAGCCAATTCACATAAAAGTTGGTAAAACAAGCTGCAAATTTGCAATTTTGCGAAAAAGCTGAAAATTTGCAATTTTGTTTAAAATGTAAAAAAAAATAAAGATTTTTTATTCCTAACAATCAAGCAAAGGCATGTTGTATTAGAAAAATCTAAATATTTTCATCCAAATCTCCATTTTTTTATTTACATTAACCCCCTTGTGATAATAGGGGTTCGAAGTCCGAACTATTCGACAGGTCAGGTCATGAAAAAAAATATTGATCGCCAGATCGAAAAATTTAATTGCTCATTTGCACAGGATCAAATTACTGGCTGATAAAATTTCAAAAAATGAACTTGTTGTATAGACTGCTCTGACTTGACACAATTTTGAAAAAGTTCTGGAAACCGTGGCTGATTAGGCTGATAACGAAGGTGAAGGTTTGACTTATTGATCTTTCATTGTAAGAGCACATGAGCCAATTAAAAGATAAGGCACTGTAATTATGAGTAAATTTTGCACATTGATAAAGCAAAATCATTATTCTTATCGTTTGATATTTCACACTACCCCATTAGCAAACTAACACACCACAACACCATTGTGTGAAAAGGATATTGCTGCGCAAGGATACCTGGTCAGTTCCAATTTTCATGAAAGTGTTGCGCCTCGCCTCGGGTATCAGGAGATCTAAAGCTACCCAGAGAAGAGTGCTCGAAATTAAACGTTGTTCTACTCTACACCTTTTTTTTTTAATAATTCACAACTTTAAGAGAAAATACCATGTCTACTGCGATACTGCAGAATCTACGTGTATTTGCTATCCTGTGTTTGGCAGTAATTGGTAAGTTTGTTTTCCATTATGTTCATAATGTATTAAGTGCCTGCAGTTTTGAGTCCCATTTTCTTTTACACATATTAATGCTAGTTTATATATGAATATGGGCATGTTTTACATCAACATCAGCTATAGCTATCGTTTAGCACCAAATCATGTTCAGGTGTAAACAGAGACATCCAAATGACAACAGAAAAATATATACAGACACTGTGCCAAACTTCTCCTTTTTTACCACTTACCTTTTCCACCAGACTTTATTCACAGCATCTATAGTATCCTGAGGCTTTTGCATAAACATACACTGAAATGTTGGTAAAAGATCATCCTTGGCAAACATTTGTGTTTTTCATGACAACTCTCTTGAAAATTTGCTCACACTTAAAAATGTCTACTCTTTGTTTGGGTCACAGGCTATAGTAGTACTGCACATGTGCAATGACAGCATGTATGCTTACCCAATGTGTTTTGCTGTGTTGCATATTATAGACTTTACAAAATTAAGTGTAGGACGGTCCCGCGTATAGACACTTCCTTTTATTATAATAACTATTTAAGATAACTGTTGATTATGTGAGCAGTACAAGGGCCACAAAATATCTGTGTATTATGGTCCACATAGCCGCAATAAAATCTTGACAAACTGAGCTCTATCATCCACCTGAACTCTAACATATAGGGAGTAGCTCGCACTAATCATGCTAATATCAGAATCAAGATTAAGAATGTATATTAGTGCGAACAAGTTTGTATAAACATCCGCATGAACCAAGGTTTCATAATATATGTGACCGTCCACCGAAAACATCAGTAAATGCCAGATCTTGTCATTTTCAATTTTTTAGTTATTTGTAAAGACCATAAACTTCACACGATTTCCAGAAGTCAAGTTATGGTCCGTCAAAGGTTGTCAGGGAGAAAAACGTATAACTGAGATATACGCGTTGAAAGATTATCAAGCCCTATATTTTCTGTTGATCGTCTTAAGAATATGCCAATTTATTTCACATTTCCTATCATTTTCTTGAAATGAAACTTTGCTGGTATTTTGTAGTAAGCACTAGAATTGTGAATCTGTCAAAAAATCAATTTCGGTCAATTATGACCTTAATATTTATTTTCACCTGTAGCGCAAAATGAAGTTTCTGGCATTTACTGCTCATACGGGCTGGACGGTCACATATGTGTACCGCCGCGGCAAAAGGGTCCAGTTGTCGGCTCGTACATGTTGCTCCTTGTAGCATATCTAATGTATGGTATTTGTATACATCAGATATGCTACAATGAGCAACATGTAGGAGTCGACAACTGGACCCTTTTGCCGCGGCGGTACACATATATGAATGAACGATATCTCGGTCTCCATATGAAAATGAGCTGAGGTCAAAGGTCAAATATCAAAAAATTGGGTAAATGAATTAATTAATAATATGCATTTGATGGATTTAAAAGTTTAAAATATCAGGGCATGGAGAGGAAAAGAGTAAAATCGAAACAATGATTCACTTTCATTTTGTATGTCAATAATTATCAAACTAGTTTTAGTAAACAAAATTAATATGTACCTTTACCTCCAAATAAATTGTTATCATATTCATTAAATATAGCCATTTGAATTAATTTTACAAGCAAAAGTATAGGAAACATTATTGTTTGCATGGTATCTTTGACTTTGTATCGCTATAACATGAAAAGCGGGATGTCCGATTTTAGTGGGGTAAAAAGCAACTTAAACTTGAAGCCAATAAAATTTTGTATCAAAAAACACAAACCCAAATTTCAGTGTGTATTTGAAATGTGAAGGTACTTCCCCCCCCCCCCCTTTGCGGCAAAATATCCCGGAAAATAAAACCAGCCTGAAGAAAAATTGAGCAGATTTAGTGTCCCTATACTATAGTATAGTTTTATAAATGCAAACACTATTTTACAAAAATGAAATAATAAGATCAAAATGCCAATGTTTAGTAAAAGATTCAACCGGAGGCAACATGTAAAATCGCATCTAAAACCCGCCTTGCCATAAAATATCTGTATTGGGACGCATCATATAAGTTGGCAAAGAGATGTCAGAGTTAATATGATGATACATGGTTGACTGTTTGGTAAATCTTTGGTGCCACAGTTTTAAAAACATCTTTCGCTATTGTATTTTTGTTGTGGCTGAATTGCTTAGATGTTGTGAAGACGAGTATCCTAGTGAAAGAAAGAGTTCTTTAGGTTGATAGCCAAGGATATCCCAAGAAAGCTTCTAATGAAGCTTATTTCCATTTGGGGTGCTAGATCTTTCTTTAATATTCAGTTTTTAGTGCAGGAGAAAATCCGGAGGCCCGGAGAAAAGCTTGCGGAATGAGCTTTGTACGTTTTTATTTTAGCTCTATACGGTGATGTGTGACACCGGCTTTAAGGGGATGTGGTGGTTACTTTGTGACATCAAAATTACGTAACGCCTTGAGGTGGCATGTCATTTAGTGGGTATGCCAATAAGGTGGTGTTGTTACATTTTTCATGGGTTCTCGAACTTTATTTGATGTAAATTCACTATTCCTTGGCCTATAAACTTGTTTTATGGTGGCATTTCATTAGGTGGGTATGCTAAAAAGGTGGTGTTGTTACATTTTTTCATGGGTTCTCGAACTTATTTTGATGTAAATTCACTATTCCTTGGCCTATTGACTTGTTTAATGTCTCATTTAAAAGCTTATACTTTCTGCTATTTGTGGCAGTAATTTGGTCTTCATGGGTTACATAATTTAAGAGAGACAATGGTTTGAACTCGGCAGTACAAGGGTGGTGGTGCCTAAGGATGCGGTGCCTACGGATGCGGTAGATACCCAAATTGAGACAATATCGCCATTTTGGAAGGTTTGACACTGCTGAACATTCACAAATGGATTCTGTGACCTCAAATACATACAGATAGTCACCAACATGGCTAAAATTTGGTATATAATTACAGTAATTGGCAAATTTATCATTTTTAGACCTTTCTAAGATCCCCTCCCCCCTCGATCAGTTTTTTGGGCAGCACCTTCTCATTTTTTGTCCGATTTTGACAAATTTGGTGTCAAAATGTTCAGGGGATCAAGCTGCATCAAATAAGAGTTATGACAGAATGATTTGAAACGTGCCATTTTTCTCCCCTTGTATAGCCCGCCTCTAATTAATTGAAGGTCATTAACACCAAGACCCTAGGGGGTCTGTTTCAAGTTCAATGCATCACAGTAACTTCCGCAGTAACTATTAAAGTGTTTAGAACATATCCTGAAAAATGAACTGTTTACCATTAATCATTCCAATTTATGACTTGTTTTAGTAAAAACGGGCAATTTTGAGTAAAACGCATTTGAAAATTACAGTTTGCATTGCCATTTATGGAGTAATTAACCATTAATTTGCCCATTATGCCAAAACAAAAGTGATATTTGGCTAAAAGTTACTTGAATTGAAAGAGATCAATAATATCAACATCATTTCATTTTTTTTTTTACCATTTTGACCATGTAACACATTTTTGACCCACCTCATGAAAGCCACCTTGACCGATATTCGTGATCTTGGTATCACTGGAGATCCTAGTATACCAAACAACTTAATCTTGGGATTAGGAAGTTGTCATCCCACCTTGTCACATGTTGTAAAATGAGGAAGTTATATCGCATCCTGCAAATCATGACATTGATATTTTTTATCATTAACAAACCGTTAGCATTACGTAAGAGTATAACTAATCAGTTTTCACCAAGTCAGTTGACCTTTTCAAAACACAAGTTTTCAGAGATTGCAGTCCCAAAGTTCGCAAATCGAAAATGAAAGAGGATTCAATTAGCCAAAAAATGAAATAAAAATTTAGAATAGCAAAGCCAATTTTATTTTTGGATCGTATGACCTATTTATTTTTTGACCGGGGAACTTTTTTTTATTTACCGACTGGCGAATCTCAGCCTATTTACAGATACAGATCTGTGAAACACATCTGAAAAACATGTGTTTCAAGTGCCATCAGTATGTCGCTCCAACGGCTAACAGCTATGGGATATACATATGTAGATAGACACCGAGATCTGGGACCGAGATACTTCAAACTTGCTATGTTGTTAAGAATCAGCATTTTCTTACTTGTTCAGAAAGAAATCCCGCAAAAATACGAAGTCTGGGCATTTTTTTAGCGAAAAAGGGATTTTTTTGGCTAATTTTCATGTACATTTTTACCTCGAACTTGTGAGGGCGGGGTGACTTTATGATGTCATTGTGACGTCATATGAAGTTAAATGGTGCTCATTTTGATATCAATGGATAGAGGATGTCCAATTGTCCATACTTATAAATTGGTAGCAAATATATAAAGATATTCAACGCTTCGTATAGAAAATCCAGGGAGGGTATTGCAAAATATAGTTCAGGAGGACAAGGATAAGTGATTCCTATTGTTTTTTCTTCTTCTTCAGTTAGTGGCTTTAACGGTAGATGTCCCTTTGGATGGGCCTATTTTGAAGACTATTGTTATCGACTAGAGAGTACTGCCCTGAGTTTTGCAGCGGCCCAAACAAAGTGCGAGCGTGCTGATGCCTCTTTGGCGAGTATAACCAGTGCCGAGGAGAACCGCTTCGTAACAGGTAAGAGCAGTCGGTTTCTCGTTGTAAGATTACTTTCTTATCTCAACTTAAAGGTTATATGCAAAGGTTGGGCATATTTGACACCAAAGTCTAGAATTCAGCTGTATCAAACAAATTAAAAATAAAAGTAACCAATAACCAATTTTAACCAAAGCAACAGCAAAATAAGATTAAATAACTATTACTCAATGACCATGTCACAAAATCTAATGATCCAAGCAACACCCAAAAATGACAAGCATGATGCTGCTTTCATACTCGTGTAGTTTTGCAGCTTTGTCGCTGCGAGGACGTATATTTTTTGAAAAATCTTGGCGCTTCCGGTTGTCGTAGAGGCAAAGCTACATGTCGCTGAGGTAATCGATATCGGCAAAATTTTGACGCACAACTTTTTTTGAGTTGAAATGAATTCAACTTTCAGAGCGACATGGAGCGGCAAATCTGAAAAGCGACAAAACTGCAAAGCTACAAAAAGGTGAAAGGAAGCAAGCGGTAGAGCTGCAAAGCTGCAAAGCGACAATAAGTATGAAAGCAGCTTAAAGGTTACCCAAGAATTATGCAGTGTTGCCAGACACAATGCAAACCAATGGGCTTTTGGTGTTATATATTGAAATATTTTTTGACTTTTGACTAGAAACAGTGTTTAATTTGAAAATAGTTTTTTAAAGTTTACTTTTAATATCATTTGAGATTCATACATCATTGTAAAGCATCATTTGGAATATAATTAACTTAATACCAGTCAATAACAGGTAAGTGAAAAAAATTTCAACACACAAAAATACTGCTTTAACTCTATACACTTCTATGCACTACAAAAGTTGGTTGCACAGATCAGTAACCCTTATGCATGTCCTAATTCAGTGGACTCAAAGTGGTATAGATTTGTGCTGTGTATTCTTTTATGCTTTTATTTTTATTGGGAAGCAAAACAATGCAGGAATTGTTGTGTATTCGTCCTATATTAGTTTAGTATTAATTGGTTCATTACTGCTCAGTGTTCACCTTCTTTGCATATAACCTTTAAAAGGTGCATAAAATATACACAATGAGCGGGAAAATTAACAGGAATATGATGAATTTGAAATTAACTTTAATTTTAATTTGCTCTTTTTCTCCTTAAACAGATCTAGGAATATTGGGGAAGAGAGGGTTTTACATTGGTTTAAATGACCTTAGAGGAGCAAGAGAAGGGCTGTTTCGATGGACGGATGGAACTCCGGTAAGATTACACAACATCCAAGCACTGATCATGCACTTTTTTCTAAAGACCAAAATCAAAAAGTCGATCTTACTTAATAGGAATAATCCTCCGGGGAAAAGCGGGGAAATAAAACTTGGGACAATGATTAACATCTTGTCCACAAAAAATGACATTCATTTTTTCATACCGTACCGTATCCTCAGAGTTTGGTTAAACATTCCTAAATCCAGTGGCGTGCCCAGGATTTTTTGAGTGGGGGGGCACAACCATCAGTTTCCCCCGAATGACCAATAGCGGGAGAAGTGTAAAATGTGATATTTGTAGATTTTTTTCATAATGCGCGCGTAGCGCGCGAAAATTTTTTCAATTAACGCAAAACACGGCAAATTTTGACTGAATATTGACAGAATAACAGAAATTTCGCGCGAAGCGCGCAAAATTTTTGCTTTTTCATACTTAAATTATCAAAAAAAAAGGGAAATTCAAGGTATTTTCTTCTCTTTCCCTTTGATTTTTTTCTCTCCTCCCCTTTCTTTTCTATCTTTTTGTGTCAAGATGCCCGAATGGGCCGTTTTCCCCGACTGACTCATCAAACTGGGGGGGCACGTGCCCCCCCGGCCCCCCCTTTGGGCACGCCACTGCCTAAATCTCCTAATCATGTAATAGTAATGTTAATATTATGAAGCCTTATTTATATCAATGGCAGATACAACTAGTTTGGTAACCAGCTTCACATCTCCAGTAAGATGAAATATACTTTGGTATTTTTTAAGTCAGGACACCTCTTGTCATTATGACAGAGGTAGAGCATATTTTTGATAAGATACAGACATTCTCTCAGCAATTAGTACAATCCCTGCATGCATTGCAGATGATGCGAAAAGTGTTTGGTCGGCCTATGTATTTACTGTGAGGCAATTAATTTGATTACTTGTACAGCAAGGATCATTGGTATATTATCACCAAAAGTAGATACTTCATTTACCCATTACTTGGCAGGAGAACGTTGATTTTTCACACCGCTGACACACAAATACGTTGACGCATAGCTCATATTCAAGCAGGCATGACTTTAAAGTGGGCTTGATAGTTTTGTTTTGATACTGAAATAAAGTGTTTCTAGATACGTTTTCACCTGCGTTTTCAGATGGTTTTTTTGAGTTCCGCGCAATATGATAGACCATTTTTATTTAAGAATATGTTATCAGGAAGATGATTTTGTCCATGCACAGCCACTTATTTGTAGGAAAAAATTCTGATTTGTGGTTGCAGAGTTATTGATTTTACAAAGGTTTGCCAATTTTTTTGGAAGTGAAGACAAGAGAATTTCAGTTGTCTACAAGTTATGTGGACATCCATGCACACTCAAGAATTTTTTTTAATATATCTGTTAAATCAAATGTAAACAAACAACAAGCGGCAAAAATAATGATTGTTTGGGTGTAATTTCTGCGCATATTCTTCCGCCTAAAGTAATTTTGATCAGCTCTTTATCATGCGGAACTAATCATCTTTAAATATCCCGCGCATCATCTTTAAATATCCCGCGCATGTGTGGGCGCAAAAAGCTGCAAAATAACACCTGTTGTGTGAGTAATATCCATTCAGACAATTAAAATATTGACCAAATTACTCTGTGTATTGACTAGAGGTGTAAATGGATTGGTGCCGTGACCTTGCTTGGCGAAAATAAAGAAACTAAAAGATTTATCCCCTATCCTGCGTTCTCCAAAATTAGTTAAATTAATGATACAAAAACCTTCATAACTTTGCAACGGAAGGTCGGATTTGAAAATTTTAAACGGATTTGGATTCTTTAGATCATCTGCTTTCATTTAAAATTTGATTCATAATTTAAAAATCACCTAAAGTGTCTACCAAAAGCTGTTTAATGAGCATGAAAGGGTTTTATGTGGCTCAGAGGATTTGAAAAAAAAAATGATATGTGAATCAATGTAACACGATTCCATAGGCCAAATGAAAATTTTATTGTGTTGTACGTGCTCTTTTTCTTTAACTATTTTATCATCACTGTACAGTAAGATGAAAGTTTAAATGTGCAAACCATGGTTCGTTGGTAACATCCCGCTAGTCCGAAGGTTCGCTTGTCCGAAGGTTCGCTAGTCCGAAAATGAAATAAGGTTCGCTAGTCCGAAAATGAAATAAGGTTCGCTAGTCCGAAAGCGTATTTTCCTATACATGAGGGTTCGCTAGTCCGAATTTGAAAAAAGGTTCGCTAGTCCGAAAATAGGGTTCGCTAGTAATTTGAAAAAAGGTTCGCTAGTCCGAAAATAAAATCAGGTCCGCTAGTCCGAAATTTAAAATGTCCGCTAATCCGAAAATGATATAAGGTTCGCTAGTCCGAAAATGAAAAAGAGGTTCGCTAGTCCGAAAATGAAATAAGGTTCGCTAGTCCGAAAATGAAAAAAAGGTCCGCTAGTCTGAAAAAGAAATCGGGTTGCAAATCAACAAAACTTAATTAATTTTCGGACTAGCGGACCCTATTTTATTTTCGGACTAGAGAACCCTATTTCATTTTCGGACTAGCGAACCCTATTTCATTTTCGGACTGGCGAACCTTATTTCATTTTCGGACTAGCGAACCTTATTTCATTTTCGGACTAGCGAACCCTATTTCATTTTCGGACTAGCAAACCTTATTTCATTTTCGGACTAGCGAACCTTATTTCATTTTCGGATTAGCGAACCTTAGGATTAGCGAACCTTTTTTAATTTCGGACTAGCGGACCTTATTTCATTTTCGGACTAGCGAACTTTTTTTCATTTTCGGACTAGCGAACCTTAGGACTAGCTACCTTCGGACTGGCGAACCTTCGGACTAGCGGGCTGTAATCGGTTCGTTAAGGTAATGTATTTTTTTTAAATATTATGATCAGCGAAGGAACAATGCAGAAATGCGTTTGCAGTAGTTATCAGTTGATAACTGCACGTTCAAAGCTTTTGCCTCCAATCAGATTACGAATCCCATAAAGTTTTACTATTTTGGCCTTTGATTCTCCACCCTTCAGTTCTATTGGTTGTATGAATGCAAATCCTTATACCTCTTTTCATGAATTGAAAGACCCAATACTTTTAATGAGGTGCCCTGGCTTTAAAAAATTACTATAATGTTTTTTTACTTCTTTTCATAGTTTCGTTATAATGGACCATCAATGTCAATGACTTGCCCTACTACTCCAGACCAACTACCAACACCGACACCGCAAACTAGTGCCAAATACTGTAAAGAAAGCGAGCTAGATTTTTCTAATTGGAATGTTAATGAACCAAGCGACGTGAGAAATAATCGACAAGATTGCGTACAGATAGTTTACAATGCCAAAAATCCTAGAAGATCTGGTTCGTGGAATGACATTCTTTGTTCCATGCAGAGATATTCCATGTGCAAGAAAGGTGAGAGTCACTAAAGGGGGACCAAATTGCTGGGCGATGCAATAAAAAGACTAAAAAGTAAGCACTGAAGAATTGCAAGCAAGTTTAAACAGTCAACATAAGACAATGAGATTTACTTCAATATTTCGATGTGAAATACCACTATATACACTACACTCAACAATGCTCAAACAAAACCTTTAAACATTAAACTTGCAAATTGAAGTTGATTAAAATTGCCTGCTAAACAATGAATTGTATAATGTTAAATGAATGGTCACGATTTTAAATATTTTTTTGACTTGCAGATGCAAGTGAAGAGGGCACTCGTAAGAAGACATCGATCAAATGTCCACGTTCGTTTGAGACCTTCATCGAGTTAGGAACACCATCGAAATCAGTCTCTTGGAGAGAAACGTCTTACCTTGCAAACTCTCTAGCGGCCCACGTAGAAAGATCACACTCTCCAGGGGTTGAGCTAGCCGAAGGAGTTACGCTGGTGAACTACGCATTTAGAGATGCGTATAATCTTTCCGCTACTTGCAACTTCTCCATTACTGTAATAGAAGGTAGGTGAATCTTACCATTGCTTATCATGTGACCATTATGATATTGACAAGGCATTTAATCTCAGTTGCATAAATTGCTTCATACACATAAAGCTGCAAGATTTTTTCTTCGTAACATCCAGTCTTTTCCCTTCAATACGTGGATTTAGGGCTTCCAACAGGAAGTCAATCTGTACCGAAATTTTTAGCCCAAACACAGTTTTGCCTATAAAACTAATAAGGCGTGATATTAGCTCCTGCAATCCGTACATGACAGCGGGTAATTTGAATTGTTGTTTGGGATGGATGGTAGTGCGCATCCATTTTACGCCTATTTGGGTACATCATTATGCTTTATCGGTGCATTGTGGGATTAAATTTCGGGCTCAATTGATTTCCGGTTGGGAATCCCAAATTCTGCGTATTGCAAACTTACATGTTTCAAAGACTTTAAACACGTGCTCGTGCCTTCTGTACTCTCTAAATGTAAAAAGAGTGAAAAAAACGAGTGAATGCAAATTCATTCGAAAAAGAGTAAAAACCACTCAAAAACAGCTGTTATCCACTCGAAAAAGAGTGAAATGAGAAAAAAAGTGAGATTTTTCACTCGAAAAAGAGTGAAAAAAGAGTGAGAGTGAGGACGAGTGGACACCACTCGAAAAAGTATTGTCCTTCGTTTAACTCT
>JXSR01S034558.1:122676-135387 GCA_000969725.1 Ophiothrix spiculata
GATGTTTCAAAATAAAGTTTTCAATGTCATATGAAAGTTCCAAATTTCAGCTGAATCGGTCAAACCATTCTGATTTTATGGGCAATTTTGTATTTCAGAGCCGCCTATACGTCACTGTGGAAATTAATAATGGTTACCATAATTAGACACATTTTCATATGAATCACCGAAACGGAACATAACTCAGCCGTGAAATTTCACATGGGTTATAAGAAAAATATGAGCAATATTTTGGTACTAAAATCTCAAAACTTTTGGGGAAAAAAATCGGACCATGCTCCTTTAATTGTGATATGGAACTGAGAGTGTTAAACTTACAGTTAGAAAGTATTCAAGTTTGATAATACCACAATTGGTCAGGGTTGGGGTGATAGGCGGTATTTTCAACAGCTTGTTGCTCCATGTTTCCGTCCTCCTCCCTCTGATAGTGCTTCCTTGGAGACTAGCCACAGCATTTCGTACTGATCGTGACTTGCCGTCTGCAAAAAATGTAGTTCGTTGGTAGAGGGTGGCTCTGGGTTTGATCCGCCGGCCTGATTGGTTTTGGAACTCTGATGAAATGGCTATTGACTCCCCTGTAACAGCAGATACAATGCAAATAAACAGAATTATTTTAACAAAATGACGCTTTTTCATAAGGCAAAAAAAAAATCTTTGGTTGCCCACCACAGCTTTTTTCAGAGAGGGTCGGTCGGTCGGGTTTTTTTTTTTTTTTAATTTTTTATTTAATACTCTTCCACGGACTGCTAGGCCGATCAGCCGCTCCAACCTTCACAACTTCCCCCCGCGACATCCAAATCAAAACAATCAAATACTTCTTGTAGTGATTTGGGACATCCTAAACATTTTGAGGATTGAATATCGAAAAAAGCAAAAATATAACTTTTTTTATGCAGTTTTCGGTAAGTTTTTATTTAAAAAACATTTTCAATAAAAAAAGTTTGGGTCGGGCTTAAAAATAGGGTTGGTCGGTGGAGGGCAACCAAACAATTTTTTTTTTTAGCCTAAAGGCTGGCTCACACTTTGACCAGCAGAGGGTAACAGCAAATGATGTATAGTTGCAAATTGCAAATTTTTTAATTTCCATGACAGTCATCATGTATTACCGTCACTTGACACTGACTAATTCCACCACAGACTCTTGAAGTAATGCAGTCTTTTCTCATTGCTTGAAGTCAATAATTTTGTTAGTATCATGTTTGTCATCCTATGCTGATGATCATCATAGTCTGAGCCAGTCTTTATATATGATTTGATTTTTTCATTTTTTTCCTGGAATAAAATTTGATACTAGTATCAGGATATCACCTTGGTAAAAAGTGATAAATTAACATAGGCCCCATGCGAAGAAAAGTTCCCCTTTCTACTGCATGTACTTCCTTAGATAGCTTGGTCTAAAAGATAACCTTTTCTTATTCAGTATCAAAATGTTACGTGTCATCCGATTATCACCCAGACAACTGGATCACGCTTTCTTGTTTTGAACCATGATCGAAATGATCATCACACAAAAACATTGCACTTACCGTTGTCAGGGGATGTGTGTGATCCAGTAAATGGGTGAGTTATGTAATCACTTCGATACTACTACTGAATAGGCATCGGAATACTCCCGGGGGGCTCACTCACATTTATGAGAAGGGCATCTATGACAAGCGGTCAAGACCCCCCTTTTCAGGCCTCCAGGCAGCTTATCAGATCCCCATTTTTACTATGGTTCAGTTCCTTAGACCCCCATGTTGAAGAAAATACAACATTTTGGATTCAACTACAGAAATTGATCAAAAATTATGAAATTTTTTAGCTCAGACGCCTAATTTCGGCAAAAATTTCAGTTCACTAGACCCTCAAAAATCAGTTTCAAAGGACAATTTTTTGCTAAAAATCAGTTCAGTAGACCCCCATTCCGGCGCTAACATAGTTATCATTTTCAAATTAAAGTGTCCCCCCCCCCTGTTTCATATTTGCTTTATATTTATCACTATTTTAAACATGGTTATGGTACAGGCTCACGCCTCAAATTTGCCTTCTTTTCTTGAATGAGTATGTGGCCTCTGTAGTAGTGCTGTAAACTTTGTTACGACTCGAAAAATTCAATGTTGTCTGTAACTTCAAGGGAATACAGTGATATTCTAAGCATGAAGTTAGTTTCTGATTTCATTCACATATATTGCTAATATTGATTATTTCAGACTGTGTGGGATGTTATCTAGCTCATTCTTACTTCTTTGTGTACTATACAATTTCATTGAATTTTTTACTAAGTGTACAAAATTGTTCCCAGGGCAAAATGCTAACGTGCTACACCTTGAAATATTTTGATATTCATTGGAACTTGAAAGTGCTCTTTGGTTATGAGTGTCTTTTATTTCCTTTGTATATAGTTTATTGAATAACAGATGATGCAACAGAGAGTTACTTAATTTTAAATTTAAGAAACTTTGTATTAAAAACTATTACTAAAAAAATTAGTGAATAAATAGATAATCACAACCATAAAATTGAGATTGGCCTGACAATTTCATCTGCAATGGAAGGAGGGGGTACCTGTATGACATACATCAAATGAGATCATAATGAGATCATCATAAACATGACTTGCACATTTTCATTTTTGCCCTTTATCATAGTCCATGGGTTCACTTTATTATACAATTACTATTAGAAAGGCCTGTTGCCTATGATAGGTAAGTGTTACATTTTTGTTCTGTAGGATGAAAACCTAATATAAAGACCCCAAAAAAAGTAACGCCTCACCTCGAACAAATGGTTCTCACGCCAATACGGAATACTCAAACGTAATTTGAAGATAATGTGCACAAGCGCTGGAGTTTCAGCTTTCATTTGACACCCTATTTCTGACATTTGACTGAGAAACACCGAAGTTATGAACTTTAAAAACCCTCAAGGTCGTTTTTCAAAAGTTGCAAATTTCATTTTTCGCACCGTACAAACCAGTAACGCAAAAATAAGGATCAATGTGAGAGGTAAGTGGGTTTAGTCAATTAAGCACGAGGTCTTTCACAAGCATATGTTATTGGTGTCTAAGAATCATCAATCCAGATATTATTTTTTCTTTAATTTATTTAATTTCTCAATAATAAGAACCGAAGAAACGACATTCAATTGGTAGGCATTGCAGTATTGGGCATTGCTAGCATTAAAGACATTGCGCAAGTACCAGACCTCATAAGAGTACGAATAACGGTGCACCATTTGCTTTTGCTTTTAAGGCTAGTATTGTCTACCAATTGAATCTGAAGTTTAGATCGTTTCTCATTATTAAATGGATGAACAAATTAATATCTTGATGGATGATGCTTTTGAAAAACCGCGCGCTTCTGTTACCAAACTCACTCTTCTCTAATTTGATCCTTCGTCTTGTGTTACTGGTTTGTACTGTGCGAAAAATGAAATTTGCAACTTTTAAAAAATGACCTTGAGGGTTTTAAATGTTCATAACTTAGGACTTTCTTATAGTGGGGGGACATGCATGTGTAAATTTTTGTTTTCATTTCAAATTGATGCAAAAGTTTCGTTTTTGGTATCAATTTGAAGGTAATGGTCCATAGAACAATTTTAGTTCGAGTGTCAAGCTCTGAGATAACAAAATTCAAAATGGCCGCCAAAATCCAAGATGGCCGCCATTTTGAGATTTTTTTCGCATTAATCCTCATAACTTTTGTCCTATGGAACCTAGAACGACAAACTTAGTGTCTATATACAGGTTTTACCATATTGGTAATCTAATAGAAATAAAATGAAAATGATTGGAAATCAAAATGGCCGCCAAAATCCAAGATGGCCGCCACTTTGAGATTTTTTCGCATCAATTCTCATAACTTGTGTCCAAAGGAACCTAGAACGACAAACTTTGTGTCTATATATAGGTTTTAACATATTGGTAATCTAATAGAAATAAAATGAAAATGATTGGAATTCAAAATGGCCGCCAAAATCCAAGATGGCTGCCATTTTGAGATTTTTTTCTCATTAATCCTCATAACTTTCGTCCAAAGGAACCTAGAACGGTGAACTAGGTGTCTATATATATGTTTAAATATAAGAGTAATCTAATAGAAATAAAATGAAAATGATTGGAATTCAAAATGGCCTTAAAAATCAAAGATGGCCGCCAAATTGGGATTTGTTTCTTTGCTTTAGGACTAGGGCTAATGGGGCTAAGACCCATCTAATTGTGCAAAGCAATGGATAATCAAGTGCATTAGTTGAATAAGTATCATTAAATAATCTTGAGTTTTTATGCTAAACATGGCATCAATTGACAACAGCCATCTTAAAAACTGACCCCATGGCTCACTGTTATTGAGATTAATAGAATTATCCCAATAAACCCTCAATGTGATTCTACAAAGAAGAGATTCAAATACTGATTTGACCACTCTGACATCAAACACAATACATTTCTGTATCCAGTGAGCTGATGTGATTCCATTGTGACAGAGATGGGTGACAGTCATTGGAAAGTAGTCCTAAACACTTCATGCATGCTTTCAGGTTGATGCCAGAGTACGTTGAAGCACTCTTTTCCATGAAAAAGCTGCTACTCCAGAAATTATTCGACATGGAATGGAACTAGCGAAACAAACAACTGAGCACCTCAATCCACACGAAGTCCCTGTAATGGTAGTGGACCAACCACTCTATGACCTAGCCAAAAAATGTAGTGGACCTTCCCTACAATTTGGACATTTTCAGGGAGGAAAAGTTCCTGGTTACGCTTGGCGGTCTCCACATTGAAATGGCTTTGTGGAGCACTATGGGAGGATCTTCTGCGTGGATCTGGATGGCCTGAAACATTGAAAAAGGCAGGAGTAGCAAATGCGAAAGCAGGAGCTACAGCTTTCCTGAAAGCATCCAATGTAATGAGAACAAGATATGCCCATCAAGTTACTGTTGTGGTACTTGACAGCCTTCTTAAGCGAGCCTATGAAGACTGTGGAAGCGATGTGGCTTTTAAGGACTGGATTGATGCAACGTCCTCAACAAAAATCAACAATTCTGGATACTCGTGCACAAATACCAACAGATCAACTTATGGTCACTACCTTGTGGAAGCTTGCGCCTCTGTTCTTTGCCCTAGACCACCAAAATAATGCCAGTTGGATCCCAATCTTTATCCGAAACCTGGAAGGTTTACCTGATAGCATCTGGGTAGAGTTTGAGAAAGGTAACTGGACAATAACTTGAAGCAATAGGCGTTTCTCATCCTTACTTATCGATTAGGCACACGAGCAAGCCAACAAAAGGGTAAAGGAGTTGATGGCATTATTGGCCTAACATAGAACCTTGATACACTACAAGGCTGGATGATGATGATGATGATGAAGAACTCCCTCATCATGAAGAAGGGTATGCATCTCAGCTCTAAAATCCACGCCATGTTAAAGATATGATGGAGGTGTTGCTGAGTAATGGAAATCCTTTTGAGGAGCAGAGTGGCGACCTTGTTATGTTAGATGTTTGTGAATCTGTGGCTGCTGCAACATCTGTTAGCAAAGTGGAATTGTTAGGACAAGAGCAATACAACAAAATATTTCATAGAGCATGTGTTGAACTCAAGTGATATCCCTGACTGCACAGATTAAAAGAAAGAACTTGATTTTGTATTATGAAAAGAATATGCAATTACGTTTGAAATGCAGCACTTCAAGCATCACCGCAGAACTGTATGGTCAAGCTTTCCTTGTTCTGGACAGCCGTGGGGTGATTTGGAGGAATATTTTCGTCAAGAATCTTCACCATTCCCACCTGCATTATCATCTGAAGGGTCCCTTAACTCTTGTAAAATTTGTTGGAGTATATTATCGAAATTAGTGCAAACAGCGTTGAGGAGGAACCAATTGCACCAGACACTTATGACTTCATCATTATTGATGGTGGCGCACTCATCCATTCAATGACCGGCACAACTGTCCTAGGCAAAGACTTTAATGCTTATTACAACAAGATATTCTGTTTAAGAATTCGTCTCGAGTTAAAGCGATCAACAAGAATAGACATTGTCTGGGACCCATATATAATGCACTAACAATTAAAGGTGGCAAAAGAGAAAGGTATAAGACAGCGGGTCACTGGTGCTGCCAAAATCCCCGGATATTTGCAGAAGTTCCTGGGAAAAAAGGAACTCTTCACATTCCTATCCAAAAAGGCTAACAAAGGAAAACTTGCTTTGAATCAACATCTAAAAGGAGTGTCTGTGTCTTCAAGGCGAGCATCTGGACAACAGCTCACATGTGTATGATGCTTGTCAACTTGAGGACGGCAAGCTGCTTCCCATTTGGACCTCGATTCCTCTTGCCAAAGATGTGTTTCATCTGAATGTAAAGTGCCATTGTCAAAATACTTGCTCTTGATGCAAATGTATGAAGACAAAGCTGAAGTGCACACGTCTTTGCAAATGCACATGCGAGAAGTAATGCCCTGGAACAATTTCTTATACAAACGGGAACAATATCCGAAACTGTACCATGTGAAATATTATGGTATTGATTTTAGTTAAGCAATAATCCTTATTAAGGGAAAGATTAGTCTGAGAATAACACGATTTTCTATTTTCTAAAAAATTAATACAACAAGGCTCCTGGTTGACTTAATCTATTGATGACCAGAACTATTAATCACCAATGAAGCATCTTAAAGTTTCTTGATATTTGGTACATAAAAACAAGTGTGAAAATAAGCAATTACTCCTCCATAATTGACATGGTATAAACAAATATATTTAACCACCAAACCAACCATGGACATGATGGAGATACTTTTGCTTTTCATTATACCGGTCAATCTCTTGGGCTATAGTACTGCATAGTGTGTACGGGATCTGATATCACAAAAATAAGAAGGAAAACCTGTTTTGTTGAATAGAATAAAAATTAAAATTTCCAGGTTAGCTGTCAACTGAAATGTATTTAGGGAAATTTAACAAACAATTACTTAGAAGTAGGGCTCAATGTCAGAGAAGATATGTTCCAATTAGGTTTATTTTATTTTTATTACATTCCTCATACTCAAAAACCTATATATAGACACCAAAACCATCATTCCAGGTTTCATGGAACAAAAGTTATGAGATTGCAATTTTAAAAAGCCAAAAATTGGCGGCCATTTTGGATTTTGGCGGCCATATTGAATTCCAATCATTTTAAATGTTATTCTATTCAATTATTCATATATTAAAACCTATATATACACACCAAAATCACCTTTCTAAGTGCCACAGGACAGAAGTTATGAGCTGTTAATGCAAACAAAATCCAAAAATGGCGGCCATCTTGGATTTTGGCGGCCATTTTGAATTTTGATATCTGAGTGCTTGACACTCGAGCCAAAATTGTTCTACAGATTCTTACCTTCAAATTGACACCAAAATCGAAACTTTTGCATCAATTTGAAATGACTGAGGGCCTGGGAACCCCACTATTAGTCAATTGTCAGAAATAGGGTGTCAAATGAAAGCTGAAACTCAAGCGCTTGTGCACACAATCTTCAAATTACGTTTGCGTATTCCGTACTGACGCAGGAGCCATTTGTTCCAGGTGAGGCGATATTTTTTTGGGAGTCTTTAGTTTATATGAATGAACCTGATTAACCTGATTAATCTTTCCAATAAGTGCAATTAATCTTGACTTTCAAATTAAACGACTTCTATTAGAAGAGTTCTCAACATCTCCTCCCCAAATTAAACCTAACATTTTCTCAAACTTCTTCAATAAAAGTCTCCTTTGAAATCTGTATTATTTAAAATGTGTTGTTCCCACTGTATACAAAACTGTCTAGGTGAGACCTTGCTGTACCCGATTCCATGTTCAGTACAGTAATTAAGTCATTTGGCCACCGCTGCTCTGGCAACAGGTTTCTGATCAGCGTCATCTCTGGCCTATAAAATATTTGAACTTGTTTGATTCTATTAATTTTCTGGAATCAGATATTGTGAGATTCAATGAGGCTGGGGTTAATGACAAAACAGTATAATAAAGCATGTTTAAAGGAACTGGCCTAGATTCTTCCCACTAATTTGTACCTACATATTTTTTTTTTTTACTTGAATCGATAGAACATGTTTGTAGTAATATATTAACCTACAATAATGTTCCATGATTTTGAGGAATATTGGAGAAAATAACCATTTTTTACCTACTTTAATTGTTTACGCCGGCACAAAATAGTGGTGTGAAAACAGTGTTTCTAGTTTGAAAACTTAAAAAGATCTTGTTTCTACACCAGTGATGGGCAAACAAATTATTTTCGATGAAATTGTGTCTCTTTTGATATGTACTAAATCTCCAGGAGCTTTGTTTGATCGTTTATCTGGTAAATCAATCCAAGGTACAATTTTATAGGAAACACAGGATTGTCACACCACCATCAAAGAATGATATATTGCAAATTAATTCTCTCTCAATTTGAGCAATTTGTGTGTAAATTTTTGCACTTTTTTGCTTTTAAGCTTAGAGCATTTCCAGTTTTTAATTCTAGTTGGAATCTATGCTAGTCCTTTTGAGATCACAGGGAGAGGAGGTCCAAAGATGCATACACAATATAGTTTTAAAAAAGCCCCTCCCATTTTATTGGACCATTGTGACCCTTTTTCATATGTATAGAAATGCTGGAATCCCAAGTAGTAAATAAAACCAGGAACCATGCATGGCATTAGCGCTTGCTTGTTCACCTGGCTTAAAAAGGCGGGGCATCATTTCAAAAGAGATGAAATCATTTTGCCTCAGTCAATTAGACTAAATTAATTAACTCAATAAACCTGCAGTCTAACTTCTAGGTTCGTGCGTCATGGCCTGGATTTTCTGTTTATGCTGGCATATCTGTAACCAAGAGAAGAGAACAACATCGGCCCATGAACCTCTGCGCCCGGTTGGCAAACAAATTTAGCCCTAATTTTTTCTTCAAACTCTTCCTAAATAGCCCATATAATTTGTAAAATAATATCATTTACCTAAATATAACAGGAATTAACAGAATTTCCCCAAATTTGATTTCCAATTCCTAAATTTTGTGTATATTTTCGTCTTGCGCAATATACAGTAGAAACTCATTATAACGAAGTCTGATATAAGAAAAACCCTGTTACAAAGAAGAATTTTTCCTATACCATTATACTTATTCCTTTTGTTTTCTATTATATTCAAAACTCTGATATAACGAATGTTTGGATATAAAGAAGTAATTTCTCTGGTCCCATCAACTCTGTTATAACGAGTTTCCACTGTACGATTATTAAAGTACTTAAATTCGCTCTGTTTACATCAGCCGACTACGTGGCTTAATGGAAAAATTCTCGCTTTACAATCAAGAATCACAGGTTCGATTCCCACTCGACTAAATATTTTCTTCTTTTCTTTCTTTTTATTTCAATCAGATCCAATCATTTTCTTTGACTTGTCACTCTTTATGATACAATTCTCCCTTTTTTTTCATTCATTTTTTTAAAATTAAAATAAGATAAAATTTGCTAATTTATGGTAATATTTATACGGTACACTTCGTGCGGCAGCCATACCCCGATAGCAGAAAATAGGTAACTTCGGATGATCCTCGTGTGTTTATTAGGAGTACAATAAGGAAAAATGTGATAAAATAATGTTATGAACATTCAGCTCCTTACGGGTATGTGTCAAAAACCGTTATTGTACTCCGATTACAACCACAGTGAGCTTCTAAAGTTGGCCAATTTGGACAAAAAAACGCAACATATTCCAATGGAACAAATTAGCGATATTTGAGTTTCTGTATAAGAGATTGTTAAAAGAAAAGGCTAATGGGCCAACGTTGATCTCTTCTCTTTCTGTAACCCTAGAGCGGGGATTCTCAACTAGCGGCGCACGCGCGCCACATGTGGCGCTTTGACAAGTACTGATTGGCGCTTTGACACTCTCTACAAAGAAAAAAATACAAAAGCAGGACACTGAGAAATAGGCAAGTTTAGTGCATTCTCCTACAATGTTTTCATTTATGTGCGCTTTGTAAGGACTAGTTGAGATCCCCTGCCCTAGAGCCTCCATTCTCAACTGCCAGTCTGCAAGTCATGTGGCCCATAAAAAGCTACTGCTATTTTTAAAAAAAAAGTCAATAAAAAATAATCACTTTGTTTTATTTCACTTCCCATTAAAGTCTATCTTATAAATAAGCTCCCTGAAAATCGCGTCCAGAATATTCAAACAATTGTGCTTCTACGCAGTCCGTGCGTACGCGTAATTCATAATTTAAATCACCAGACACAGCTGACGCATGACGATCGTTTTGACTGGTCAATTTTCCCCAGTGATAAGAAGGCTTGGCTTGTCGATCGCGGGAACAACCTATCACATGCAACTGCTTGAATTGCAGTGTGTCGCGTACGGCGCAGAGTACTACTTGACAACAAACGTTAATGAGTAAAAAACCTGCGAAACGGGGCTCTTATTTCGAAGATTGACTGTAATGTCTCACAGTAATAGAAATGACTGTATTTTGCTTAATTTTGTACATTGTATCTAAAGTATCAACCAACTTGCATGATTTGAAATGCAAAATCTGCTATCTCCTGGGTGTGGATCACCATGTACTGTCTTGAACTTAACTAAGACCGTGACGCATCTGGCCTGTCTGGTACGCAATATTATTCTTAAACAACAACTATGCCCATGCAAGAGAAATATTGAGAACCCCTGCCCTAGAGCAATTAAAAATATGCCATTCACGATTCAACTTAATATTTTAAAATCAATACCTATAGACTTGCAGCTAAAAAAATGCTAACAAACAACATAGTTCAGGTGCTTAAAGATTTTGCTAACTTAGAATTTGTGTCAATAGCTTCAATCAAAATATTGTTACTATATTAATTATTATATACTTCATATACTATTTCACCGAAAATAGTGATTTGAGGTATTGTCAGATGATTCAATATTATTTATAGATGCTTAACACTGCAATTTATAGATGCTTAACACTAATAACACTGCTATTTTACATGGGAAAATGAAATTCTAACAAAAATGGTGCTTAACAGTGACCCCATGATGTGACAATATTTTGACCATTTTCATGTCCGAAATCTAACAAACTTTTATTCTGAGCTTTGCTACATTAAACCACAATGACAAATGGCTTGTCAAATTTACTTTGAAGGTGATTAGATTTTTGTAAATCCATAAAATTAGGCCCTATATATAATCATATTGGGTATGAATAACTCGACTTAGAATAAAAATATAATGAGAAAACTTAATTTTCAATTCTGCCACATAGGGATCACAAATCAAAAACAGCATTACAGGTACATGGTCCGATTTTGCAAATTTTAGTTTTCTCTATCATATAAATGATCACCACTTAAAATGCTTCAATTTCAAATTTCACTCAAATCGGAACACCCGTTTTGATTTTATGAGGAATTTTGTTACCTATACCTTCACCTACTTAACTGTATAAATAATTGTATGGTTGCCATATACCTCTTTAACACATTTTCACTTACTTATATCTTCGAAATGCAATATGTTTCAGCCGTAGAATTTACATGGGCAATGAAAAAAATGGTACCAAAATCTCAGAAAGTTTGTAAAAATGCTGACCCAATCGGACAGGGCTCCTTTAATAACGCCGCCTATTTAGTGATGTGTGGCCTTAACCGACTTTGCCCATAATAGATAGCTTCCCCCGGCTGGTTATTATTATATAATCACAGTCATTTCCATAATCAATGCTGACATCAACCAATTCATGACATTATTGAAGTCATCATTATTTCATCAACGACTCTATCTATGAACCTATTCAGGCAGGCAGTTGCTAGTGTAATTATATTCATCTGGTGCAGGTTGGGGAGCATAGGCAGTCTGGCCTTTTGTGGAGTTGTTAAATGAATTCTATACTCTGTAAAACTTGAAGTATGGAACAAGTGGCCGATTAACGCACAAAAATCAATATGACCATACAGGGAAGTAAATTAGTCCATATTTTTCGAATCATAAAAAGGTACCAAATCTTGCTGAATATTCAAAAAAAATTATTTACAATGTTTGTCCATGTGTTAGCAAAAAAACTACCCCAAAATAATACCAAAATTATTAAGAATTCATGTGAAAAAATATTAATACGCAGTGATTTTGTCTTAATCAATCCTTATCAATCATTACTAGTCTCTTACACAATACAAAACCACCAGTTCACAATGTTGAAGAATACAAGGGATATGCTATGGATCTTGTAACAGAGTCTGATTTCTTGTTGCATACTTCAATGTTTATAGAGTATAGGTGGTTCTTCCTCTCCACCAAAGAAAAATGTAAGGACATATTATTTCAAGGGTACTTAAAGGTGCAATTCATGATTATGATGTGACAAAATGCTCACCTATTTTTCGAGCTAAATAAAACGAAGAGTACAACAAAAAAGGTATGCTGAATATTTCACTTGATTCCGACCAGCTTTTCAGTATTTTAAAAATCTCCATAGGCTTCTGTGTTGTAATTACTGTCGCAGCCCTGACAATATTTAGAAAATAACACATTTTCCACTTTTCTCAAAAATGCAAGCACATTTGAAAGAATGGTTTGGGGATTGTAACATAAACCAGTCAAGGATTCTTTTCAGCTAATAAACTCTATTTTGATAGAGGTGACCTTGAACATGAAAAGTGGATCATGAATTGCCCCTTTAATATTTCACTGTTTTGTTATTTTTGAATTG
>JXSR01S034558.1:153824-171321 GCA_000969725.1 Ophiothrix spiculata
GTTTTGCATATTTTTTGAGGGGGGGGGGGAAATTTCAATAAAAAATAGTTTGGGTCGGGCTGAAGGTCGGTCGGTGGAGGGCAACTAAACAATTTTTTTTTGGCCTAATGCATAAAACACTTGGTTCCAAAAAAGGAGGAAGATCACTGGTTTTGTCAAGCATATTACTTGAATCTTTATGCATTTCTATTATCCTAACGAATCCATTCAATGAAAAGTTGTGTACTTGATAAGAGAATGTCATACCTAAAGGTTCAATTTACTGTTTTGCCCCAAATTGTGAAAACTTACCTGTAAGGAATTTGAAAACTAAATCTCAGTTCATGGTGACCAGCACGCATTACTGGATTACTACCGCCTTCATGTTCATCTGCAATAGACAAGAAAATGATAAAAACATTAGAAATGATGATGTCTAAGCTGCACCAATGAAGAAGAAAGCTCTAGGGTAAACTACAAATTTCTGCATGGCTACCAACATAATCCTAATTAGGCCAAATAAAAAAAGAACTCTGTCTCAGGTTCCTTAGACCCAAAACCCTAAGCGCTACGTGTTTGGTTTTTTTTAGTCAAAAAAGGCTATGCGCACGCGGAAATCTTTTTTTTATTACGTTTTTAGGTCATTTTTTTTTTTTGGTTGCTTCTACGTAAGAAAAAAATAAAAAAGCAAAAAATCTCCTGAAAGCCTAAAAAAAGAGATGCGGTAAAATTCGATTTTTAACCCTATGTATGCGGGAAGCTGAGACAGAGTTCTTTTTTCTTTGGCCTTAGATACAAAAATGACTTTTATTATCAAACCACTTGGCAATACTTAGCTCTGACTAAGTCATGTATTTTCCACTGGCCATACTGAGCAGCAGAATCCTCTAGCCAAGCTAAGCCAAGAAGTATCTGACCCTGGCGGTCGGCTTGATCGGCTTGGTTGTCGCGCTGCGCGCCGCAACCTCGCTGCTTAGTCACTAGATTGATTTGGTCACTGGATTTAGGCCAAAAAAAAAAAATTGTTTGTTTGCCCTCCGCGACTGACCCAAAAAACACGAAATTTTTTTAAAAATTTTTCATAACGTCAAAAAAATTCAGTAATTGTTGCATATTTTGATTCCCAAAAGTGCAGAAACAATTTCTAATAAATTACGCGGCGTGTTTTCAAGCTCCAGTCATTCAATTTTAGGAAAATATTGTTGTGGAAAATTTGTCATCTCAATACCGATACTACCGAATCGTGAACATTCCGGCGGTAAACACGGCAGCAAGATGCTGAGGCAGTCATGTCCTTTCGCACGCAGGAACTCTGGAGAATAAATGTTTACAATACAAAAAAAAATATTAAAACCAAAGTGTATTTTCAAGACATATATAAATTTATATAAATTGAAATAATAAATCATTCATAAAATTAACACTTTATTGTCATTCCCCGCGTAGCTGTTTAGTAAAACATGCATCATCAACTACACTGCTAAGTTGCAATTAGATTTAGGCATTTGGGCTGGCTATGAGATTTCTAAACGTAAATTTAGGAAATATTTTACGAGTATATTGTGTCACGAATATTTGAAATATTAAAACAATCCTATTTTTACCTTTCCTCACAAAAGTGTTCCTATAGTGACAAACTTTATAATACAAATATGTTTAATATTCTAAATGTAATACCCGATATTGTGAAGGTATTAAAACAGGCAGCACTGCTGACCGCTACCGCCTGGTTTAAATGGGTGTAGCGCTGTCTGTACGTTCGCTAGCCCGTCTTCCAACATGGCGATGTACGCGGTATGTATGTCCTGTGTGAATGGGAAAACAAATTTGTTGAGTTCGGTAGCATCGATCGATCTGAACGGAAGTTTCAGATCTCTTTTTAAACAAAGATGTCAAGATGTCCGTGGTGTGTCGTTCGTGTCAGCGCCTAATGGGCCATGGCAAGATGTGAGTGCAGATGAATCACTGGGGGTACTACGGGACCTCAATTTCCGTCACATATTGTTCAAAGTAGCTGCCATTGAGCACGAGTCTGAGCCCATTTAAAAAAAAAAAAAAAAAAAAGGGATCGACCTACCGACCCTCCAAATTTTTGGTCATTAAGGGCAAACAAACATTTTTTTTTTGGCCTTATATTGTGAATAAAGGGGAAGGGTTAGTTGAGGGACCTGGGCAAGATCTTAGCAATACTATGTATTTAGTTAGACTGTAATTTCTGTTGCTCCCGTCCCCTGCATATCGACATTATTGTTTAGGTCAGGGGTTCTCAAATTAAATTTGTTAGCAGGCCATTAAGGACAAACGCCAGTTCAAAAATTCATCTTGAAGGGCCAAATCAAGACCTTTCTCTATGCTTTTCTTATATACTTCCGCATTCCAGAGGCGATTGAAGGGCCAAATTAAAGTAATTGGCGGGCCAGATTTGGCCCGCGGGCCGCCATTTGAGAAGGCCAAGTTTAGGTCAACACCTTGATGGACCTGCACAATATATTGGTGTCCGATTGCCCAGGAGGTCATGCTGCACCAACATGATCTAATAAGCATGAGCCAAAAAAAATTGTTTCCCCTGATATAATTGACTCGCTCAAAATTATAACTGACAGTATAATGTCGTCCATACAGCATTTTACATTTGGTATTCTGAAATCTAGAAAAGCCAAAATATCCAGATCCATATCATTTTCAAGAAAACCTATTGGGGTCTGATCTATCGTCAGTCAGTTCATTTTCACAGCCAACTTCCCATTTTATGATTCTATATGGTAATCATATATTCATACTAAGCACTAAACCTTTAATAAAAAATTCAAAAATGTCAAGCAGAAATTTCAGCAGAAATTCAAAGTAAACATTTCAAATGTCAACTTCAAAGCAAATTTATCTTTGCTGTTTCATTATTATTGTTGCATTGAAGTTATATTGGAATAGATGAATGGGTTTTAAACAAGCAAAGGTGTTAGCTGTATTCTTTTGCTACATTATGGGAATTCATGATTGTGTGTTTTAATAAAAAAATTGTTTATTCAGCTTGTGCAAATTGCCTTAATAACACAACTCTTGACCCAACAACTTTAACCCTAAATCTTTATTATCCTAATTAAAATTTATGAAAATGCATTAGGCCAAAATATGCCATAGCAGGGAGGGATGAAATCACTGCCAAAGCAGCGACTCAGTAGTGCTTGCTATTGGTGTACAATTGTTTGAGATATGAGGGGCCTCGGTTCCACTCCAGATCCACTCGCCAGTCCGTCGACTCGCTAGTCCGAACATGTTATTCAATGGTGAAAATATAACCTTGAAAAAGACTCGCTAGTCTGATTAAACAGCTCGCTACTCCAGGTTCGCTAGACCGAATATGAAAATAGGTTTGTCAGTCCGAATTTTGAAAACAACTTGCTAGTCCGAATTTTAAAAAAAGGTATTAGAAATATACACATAATTTTTCCTAATTGTACTAGCTGTTTTTAAAATTTAGACTAGCAAGCCTATTCTAAAATTCAGACTAGCGAGCTGTTTCTAAAATTCAGACTGAAGAGCTGTTTTTACAATTCGGTCTAGTGAGCCTTTTGGACTAGAGGGCCTATTTTCTAAAATTCAGACTAGGGATCTGTTGGACTAACGAGCTTTCAGACTAGCGAGCTGTCGGACTGGTCAGCTGTCTCCGTTCGATTCTGAGTTTAACATGCTTTTTTACCACTGTATTTCTAAGGCTAGAAATGGGAAAAATTAAAACTCTGTTATGATTGGCGTAGGCATGAGAGCTGACTGTAATATAATTGACAGCAAAAAGTCATTAGAACTGATTATTGTAACAGATTCCCTGGGAACTCATAGGATCAAGGCGGATATGTTGGCTGTGATTTAATATATCACTGCAACTTCCTCATGAAATAAGGATAAATCTTGTCTATACAATAACTGGCAAATTGTTCGTGATCAAAGCTCTTCTAAAGAGCTTTTTAATGCTCCAATAACATTTTTAAAAGATGGTGTCTGTCATGACTTTTAAGCTTATTGGGTTTGTTTTTGGTAGATATTAACACCCTCCAAACAAATTGGCTTCATTATGCTTACTTTTTCTGATATGACCATTACAATTTTTAATTATTTTGTATAAACTTCTATGTGACTGATTGCAAAACTGTATCTGTCCACTGTTATAACTTCCTAACACAAGTTGGTTTCGCGAACCACGCGTCTTGCCTGATGGCGGTTCGTAAAGGATTTCAGCAGAAAATTTTATTATCCAAAATTGGTCACCTTAATTGGTGAGCGTTTGGTTCAAGTAGGACCATGGTTTAAAGAAGTTTGGTCCATGTGGGGTCAAGGGTTCACAAGTTTTGGCCATAATCATGAAATGAAAATGACCTTTTGTCTTTTTTGTATTTCAAGATGCACTTCCACTATGTTTTATCTTATTTATTTGGTTTATTTGAAGTAAGAACATGTGTAAGCACAACACACATCACTGCTAAAAAATGCAACTTTTGTTTGAAAAAATAGCGAAAAACCATGATTTGGGTGATTTTTTTGTTGTTGTGATTTTCATGTTTTTTACATGACGTCACTTTTGGCATAACTGTGAAGTCATAAAAGGTATGTTTTCAATTTTTTTGGTACCAATGGACTCGGGCGGGTCATAGCTATCCACTGGTACCACACACTTGATGTTTCATCGATCAGTTTCCGAGATCTCAATCTATGGGTATAATGATTTGTTTCATAGTAAAAATTTAAGAAAATTGTATGAACCCATTTTGCATACAATTTTCAAAGCACATTGAATGCAAGCTTTACTAACGCGCATGGTTATCAAGCATTGCAAAGCTGCATTTTATATACGGACAATTATACAAACACAGATGTGCCACCAAAGTAATCAAATTCTATTTAAAATGACAGTTTTTGTCATTTTTCTTGAAAAGTACCACAACGACCATATTTTTTATTTCAGTATATTAAAGTATACCGTAAAAGCTTTAACAATAATATGTGTGATAATATTTAAAATTCACCAGAGCATTCACTAAACATGTACTTTTAAAATGCCTGTATCTGAAAAACAAGCATGGTGACCTATTGTATTTATATAAATTTGTTATCAGCACAAATAAATCTACCAAAAACTAGATTTTTAAGAAATTCAAAAGAGTGGTGAGATAATTTAAACAAGTACACAAAAGCAAAAATTCAGCTTGTTCACTCACTGATGAAATCAACCACCTGTGACCTGTGTTTCAAAAGAGGTTTTGCTTCCAGGAGGAAATCCCTTAGGATAAATATCATGTTTGGTATCCAACCCCATCCTATCTGAGATTTTCCATTTTGTATAATCCTAACCTTTACAATGCGTGGGGTGAACACTATTAATAGCTCACCTAGAAATAAAATGAAAGTGATAACTGTCAAAATGATAAATGATTAGTTTATTTCGGAAAACAAAAGAAAGGAAACGAGACTACTGATGATATGATAAAAGGTACAGTAAAACTAAACAAATTAAAAAAAATAAATCTTTATAACAATGGTGGGTAACAAAAGTCTTGTAGGTATCTATGAATACAGTGTGTCCCAGAATAAACCTTACAATCTTTGCGTGCAATTTTCGTGGGTTTAACGGATAGTTCGAAAGTATGTAAAGGTTGCATTTTATAGCCCATGAATTGAACTTTCAGATACCGTTTGTTTCATTTCAATTGGTAATGTACAACAAAAGTTGTACTTTGTCAAATAATTGAATGTAAAATTTGCTGGTCCAATTTCACAACTTTGTAATAAGTTCCCCTTGAATGAAGCTCTATTGAGTATTGTCATTGATCTGTTCACTCAACCGTAATGATGTTTACTTATTTAGTGCAAACATGCTTTCCTTTATCTATGCTGAAAAAAATAACAAATTTGATATAAAAATAAGACAGATATGATAAGTTTTCCAAGGTGAGTCATTTTTATTCCATTCAGAAACACCCTTACTTTATGGCCAATAATCATGAAATTGGACCAGACAAAAATCCACCTAAAAGTTTGATACAACATAACTTTTGTTGTATACTACTGATTGAAATGAAACAAACAGTATCTAAAAGTTCAACTCATGGGCTATAAAATGCAATCCTTACATACTTTCTGACTATCCGTAAAACCTATGAAAATTGCACGCAAAGATTGTAAGGTTAATTCTGGGACACCCTGTATAAGTTTTCAAATGATTAAACACAAAACCATTTTGCTTTTTATAATCAATGAATTGCAACAAAATTGGTTTCGATTGTTATTATGTTTTAAATGTATGATTAGACTGGCACGGAAGCATCAGAAATGGTTTTGAGTTTGTCATCTGAAGGCAATTCATTGGGTTGAGACACAAACGATAAAACATCAACTGTTATACTGCTGCTGCAATAAATAGTTAATGCTGATGTTAAGAGTTTGGCAATGTTGCAAAGCATAATTTGACGTTGAACACTTTATTTCTCAAGAAAATTGTCACAAATCCAACACAAATGATGAGTGATGATCAAGAAATCAGAAATGAGAGTGAATCTCACGAACAGACAGAACTTATATCATTTAGACCGGTCCAAAGCTGCCACCAGAATGCTTCAGAGAATGCACATAGCTATTTTACAGCCACAGTTCTTCTGTATTTTCTGGTCAGCATTGGTATCATCTTGACACTAGTTCCACTCCTGTATGTTCTTTCCGGTGAGGTTAGCGAAATGACTCACTGGTTTGTAATCATCAAGGTTATTAGGAACGTTTTTAGCGTGTTTGCGTCGCTGGTTTATGTTTGGTTTGTGAGATGCAAAACAGAATGGATTAATTCTGGGTATATATGGATACGTGACATCACATCTACAAAATCAAGGCACCGAGACAGCACCAATGGATATCAGGCCAAAACACCAGACAAAGCAGGACACGCCGAACAATCTTCCCTTTTCAAGCCTATCCTTGTACTTGGAATCGGATCTGCTATTATGTTTATTGCAAGCATTATAGCCGCATGTGAATGTATTTACCTTAAAGGCATCAATGGCTCAAACTTGTTGGTGACAAGCCGATTTTTAAGCTTATTAAACGATGTCGTATTTCTGGCATTGGTGATAACGCAGCTACTCTTTTTCTATTATTATGATGGGGTGATATTTGCAAGTAGGACTATTCTCCACTATACATTGGTTTCTTGCATAGCTAATAATATTTCGGGATGGATCGGAGTAACGATAGCTGGGCCATTCTGGGGTCACATCGTGAGCAATCCACATGGCAACGAGACATTTTGGTGTGACGAAAATCAATCCGTAGGCATTGGCATCATGCTTAAGATTAAATACACTTTTGCTATTCTATTCCCAGAATATAGTACAATGGCGATTACTATGTTATGCAGTATTTGGAGTACCATGACACCAACCACAAACCAGATCTCGCATGACGTTTCCATCAACAACAATGTTGGTACTCTTCGACGTCTGGGTTCATCTCGATGCACGCAAAATGTAAGTTGGCGAGATAAACTATGCTCTAATAAGATATTAAGATCTTTTTATAAACACCGACTTGCTACATCACTGTCATTTGCAATGACTGCTTCATTTATGGCACTGAATATCGCAACGCAATATGGACAGCTCAGGATATGGGTTTCCAGCCACACAAACATTGCTACAATCATAGGTATCAGCTTTTCAATGGGAATCAAAATGGTGTCGGTTTGCCTTATCACCAAATGTAATAACCACATTAAGAACATACCGGGCAACACTGTTTCTATGAGGAGCAATGACTATCTGTTGGTTTTTGTAGCCACATGGTGTTTTGTTTATGATGCACTCAGATTGGTTGCTGCAATAGATCTTCTAAATATGGAAAATGCTTTCATAGGAGTCTTTTTCATCGTCGCCTCAATTTGCTAGACTCATTTTCTTCTTCTGATAATACCCCATGCTAATATCACAAATAAGTCGTCAAGAAATTATATACAGTCATGCTTGGTATATTTTATATTTGTGAATGGTGTGAACTGGGTGCTGACGGGTCTAACTCACGAGTGGGCCGAGGGAGGGACGTTTGCACCCATTATTCCTATGAGGTTTAGTGGGGATGTTAAAGTTGGTACATTTCTTATCCTCACTGTTTTCCCAATGATGTCCCTGTATCGTTTTCATTCAGCTGTTATCTGTTGTGAAATGTTGAATGAGCTTTACGAATCGGAACGGCCAGTGGAAAGAGAACTTTATGTACCGAAATCGGATGTGGATTTGGAGGACTGAATTTAGACAGAGTGCAAGACTCTTTCTGTGCATAAGTGGCATTATCACAAATCATTCAGATCTTCTACACTAATCTTGAACTGGATGATAGTTTGCCATGAGTGTACGGAATTTTTTCCATTTGAACACCAACAATAATTTAGACCATGACTTCATTCAGCTATGATAAACTGTGCTTTACTTAGTGCAACTTAGGCAGAATTCTACTGTGTTCTAAACTCTCAAATATTCTTTGTAAATTTATCATTTTCTGTGTTTTACCGCTTTGTATGTTAAATGCCATGGAATGTGTAAAGACTGCGAAATGTTACTACTAATTTTGAAGACCTGTGATCAGTGTTTCATCTCCATGTTGCACTTTATCAGGTTCTCAAGACTTATTAGATTTATGAATGCAAGTTTAAGAACATGAAATCAAATAATTATATGTTAATAGTTTCTCAATTTGATAACTGTTCTTAAAAATTGTACATATTTCTAACAAATTTCTGAGAATTCCAAATTCCCTGCACAGTCTTCAAAATCCAAAAAAAAATTAATGTTTCATGCACGATTTCGTGAATCTTTGGAAAATTATGTCTTAGACTATAGTCCATAAACTTGATAGAAATGCAAGCCAAACTCCAGAGTAAAATACACAGCACCTGCATGTAAATGTTGCTTGATTAGCATAACAAAGGGGAGGTTAGGACATTAATATATTTTTTTTGCATCAGCGTGTTTTTATATCTCTTGATTTTTATATCTCTTTGATTCTTGCAAATTATTATATCTGTATCTTAAAGCAATACTATAAGATTTTGGTCAAAAATGTTTTATAGTAAAAACAACATAAAATGAAGGAATGTGACTATTTAAAACCCTTTTCAAGTGTATTTTGTCAACAAATTGTTTTGCCACCGAAAAATGGATAAAAAGCACATGCATGCTTTCCTATACAAATACATGTGGAATTAAATTCGGGATTTAATTCAACAAATGGCCATTACTAAATTTATAAAAAAATAAGCATATTTAAGCCAAATCATTTGGAGGGTATTAATATCTACCCAAAACAAACCGAATAAGCTAAAAAAAATCAAAAGTCATGGGTGGCAGGGGGCGCTTCATTTTTAACACTTTATAGTATTGCTTTAACATTTTGCTTGTTCAGTAATTTTGTATATTTGTCAGTGTATTTAATTTATAGTATTTTATATGTAAATGATGTGTATTTTGGCCTCAGTACCACGATGCATTATGTAATAAAATGAAACAATGAAACAATGGTTCTAATGCTTTTCTTAATGCTCTTATTTACTATACTTATCGTACTAGATTGGTGATATCTTACAACCTTGTATAAAGTTATCGTGTCTTTTAGCGACTATCTGTTTTTTGACTTGTTCAATGTTTGTGCCATTTATCACGTCCAGACAACCACAAGAGAGTTCTATAAGTTTTTGGTCAGATATCACTTTGCCCGAGTCAGACCAATTATTACATAACATTTATATCAGATAAGGTCTCCCAAGCCCTCCTCTCGCTGAACATGTTGCATTTACCTGTACCTTACTGACTAAAAAGCTGCCTCCTATCAAAGATTCTTTATGTAAAAATACATCCTGAACATAATAACATTTATTTTTGCAGATAGCATCTTTGTGCATGGATGAATATAGGCCTAAACATTATAAGCCAAATGCCGCTTTGATAATTAAATTGTGACACCATGCATCAACTGACACATTACATTCCTGCAAGTGTCCTAATTATCTTGGATGTGTCAGTTTTTATATCAAGTTCATTAATGTAAGTTATCATCCCATTACTAGATTTCTTCTGAATTGAAGTTTTTTTGTAATATATGCTTATCAAAAGCATCTATAAGTTTTTGTCTAAATTTATTTTCTTTTTGTTAATGGAATTTCTAACAACTTGGCCTTATCTTTGTAGTGACTGTCTTCTAAATTATCAGATCAAAGTAATAGACCAAAGCTCAACTATATAGTTATACAATATTTGGATTTCAACCAGACATGGATTTGTTGACCTTTATCTGATAACTGCTATGTATTATTGGATTGACTTGGAAACACTTGCCATGAGGTGAAGTGATATTGACCTCATCGTAGGACAAAAACATTGGTCCTTGCTAATTATAATCCAAGATAACAAATCCTAATAGAGAAAAATGTTATGTAATAATTGGGACCTTTGCCAATGGCAATACAAAATAAGTTTGTCTTGGAGCTATCACTGTGATGGTATCCTAATTAAAATTTGTGATAACAAGCCCTGTCTAGACACACTATATGCGAAAAAAATCATATTCCCTTGGTGATACGCTTGTGGTAAAACGATAAGTAAGTTATAGTTCTTGCCCTCCGGGCGCGTACTGTAACACTTACTTATAACAAGACAGTAAACACAAACATACAAATTTACGGTAGTTTCCGGAATATAAAAGTTTAGCTTAAAAATTGATTTATGTGCTTACCAAAAGCTGCTGCGGCTTCAACGCCATCACTTAAATCTTGATCCCTAAGATACCTGCGGTTCATTTTTGAAGACCCTTTTTTTTCTTTTTTTCTTCAAGCACTCCAAATAGGGTATACATCATCACTATTTCCAAGTTATGTATTTTGTAGTTCAGTTTATATACTAGTGCAGGCTTATTTTCTGGGCAGCTTATATTTTGTTGGAAGTTGGATTTTATTTAAGAATTCCAATTCCTTCCGAGCAAAAGTCAAAAGGAAAAGAATGTTGTTTTTTTTAAGGTTTTAAAAAAGTCCAGCATGGGCTCTCTTGTTAGGACATAGACCCTCGAAACTTCTAGGGTCTATGATTAGGGCAAAAAGAAAAAAATGATTGGCTATATGTCCTTTCTGAGGAAGAATCTGTCGATTGGTGGGGTGTTTATAATATCTATTTTTACTTTTCTCAGCCATAAAGCTGTAAACAAATGTAAAACCAGGCATGAGAACACACATCCATAAAAATACCTGAAAATGATGACAAAAGAGCAAAAATAGGCTGAAATTCAAAGAAATCCTGAACATTCTCATGCCTGTAAAACAGAGCTAAAATACTGATTGAAATTCAGGGGTGTGAGAGTCCAGTGATAAAAAGAGCTGAGAAAAAGCTGAAAATAGGCTGAAAATAAAAAACAGGCTGAAAATGAAAGGAAAAGCTAAAAGTATGACTCTCTCGAAGGCATAAAAATACTGAAATCAGCTTAAAAGCTAAACTCTCACACCCGAATTTTAAATATGGATGAAGGTTTGAAATGTATATTCAATGCTTTAAATTGATGTAGAAAATCACAGGAGCTGTTTAAAATACTTGTATGCTGAATTACTTTGCCTGTAAAAATTGTAATGAAAAAAGTGTTCCTGCAAATTTAAAATTTAGGGTCAGTATTCTTTTGTACAGTTGTCCTTTATTTTCCCCAGAGGTAGCGATCTGAATGCAAACTAATGAATGCAATAATTTTCAACCCATTCATCGCACATTTAACCATACCTCTGGTGTCCAATAAGTCATTTTTTTTTATTTTAATTTTTTTAAATTTTAATTGTCAGTGGACCCCAGGAGCCATGCAATGTCTCTCGGAAATCTACCTGAGAATACATCGATGATTGATATTATAAGTTAAAGAGATTGCCCATTATCCTCATTATGAAATTTCACTTTTTCCTGCACATGACAATTTTTTTGGTGTTACAGGAACAGTATGCCCATACAAACTAACCAGTGTGATTGTTTTGTAAAAAACAAAGAAATGTTGACATTAGCTCTAGGACAAAATTGCCCATCTCTGAATTTAGAGTTACCTGAAATTCCAATTGGCAGCTAAATAACACTGTTGCTTTGATTCAGCTTAATATACCGGGTCAAATTCAGTACTGGTCAAATTCAATCCATTACAATTGAATATGAGCTCTATTTGACGTGACAAACTCAAAATACAAGAGAAACATATCTTATGATTGTCCAAAAGTGATATTATAAAGAAATTATAGCCAAGGAGTATATATAAACATTGGGGAAGGGACACACAATGCGACACTGTGAGTAAAACAGATTTGATTAACCTAATTTTTTTAAAGATTATGTTGATTTTGACTTTAAAAATGTGTTTGTACTATAAAGCAGGTACGTATTATTGATTATGATCATGTAGACTTTTTCAAATTTGGGAAAATCATTGGCAACCCCTTTAAACACTTCAATTCAAATGGTAGTCTTAACTAAAATAAAATGTTTCAATCAAATCAAATAAATTAAAAGAAAATTTTCAATGCAGCTTCTCTAGATGTAAGTAATCAAAAGACTACACAAAAGGGTAAAACTGTGACGTCAGTTCCTATCTAAAGAGAAGCATTTGAAAGGCTGTATTAACATTGATCAAAATGGACATATTGGCCTTGCTATATTGTTAATTGGGTTGGCCAATATATTAATGTACATAAATTTACTTATTTAATAGAACCAATAATAGAACCAATGTTATCTACTACGAAGCTATCATCAACATTTAGAGCTATTTAGAATACTACACTATAAGGAACACTTCAGTACAGTAAATTAATTTGGTAAACAACTAATAATATAAATAAAGAACCACAAATTTAATTACAAGAAATCTTAGAAATACTGTAATTTGTCTGGAAGAAAATTGTAAACATGTTTTGGAAGGGTCTGGTTCACCAACACTATTAGAGCACAGGAGTTTTCTCTTAATTTCTCAGGGGAACATGAGGAATACTACATTTTCTGGGGGGGGGGGAAGTCTGCTGAAGCCCAAACTGTCCCTCTTGCAAAATTTGCAGCAATTTTGATGTTTTGAATATAAAATATTGTTGGGTTTTTTTGTTTTTTTTTAAACACTTTTGAGACAATGAGCAGTAAAATGGGTGGACAATGTATTGCAATTTTTCACATTTTCAGGAACGAACACACTTTGCCGTGGAAAGGAGGCGAGGCAGCAAGCATTGCTGCAAGAGATTGCATGAGTTGATTCATTATTTGTTTAATATAGGTAACTATAAAGATTCTTGTCAAAATGCCATTATGATTACGATTTCAATAACTTTGATAAATACATATGGCTAATTCCATGATCTTGTATCACATACATGAATTTTTCAAGTTCAATTCTGACATAAAAGTAATACCTGAGTTGAAAGTAAACAAGTCAAGCTCTCAGGAACTACTTTTGTTTTTTCCATAAAGCAAATAGAACTTATTTTATGACTGGTATAAGTTGGATGTTGCCTTAGTAACATTTTACCCTCAAATTTGCACCAAAAAGTGATTTGGTACTGAAACAGAGAAAAACATCTGAGGCTTTTCCTTATTAGTGTATAAGAAGCACCAGTCTCTGTGCACTAAAGTACAATCGCGTTTTAGTAATAAATGTTAATCATAGCCGAGTAGTGTGTTGTTGGAATTTGCCGTTTTCAGATGTCACGCCTGTCACGAAAAACATGAAAAGTTGTTGCTGTGTTTTATTAAAAGGTCATGTTTTGGTGAAACATCAATATCTATCTTCTATCATGGAGTCTACATCTGCAAAGCAATAAACAAACATTCAGTGATTGCTTATTTCTCCACTATTACATCTCAAAATCGGTCACGCCTGTCACGAAGTCGAAAATCACGGAAATGTTTAAGTCGCCATTTTGAAAAAAATTTGCATGCTATAAAACTCAAACTTAAAAGACATGTTAGAATCATCATTTCCTTTCTTAATTGGCAAAAAACCCGAAGAAAATCTGTTATTTAGAGCTTTTGTAGCAACATTTTGCTTTTTAGTGGCCATTTTTGCCATAATGCAATTTTGCCTGATTTTCCAATCCAAAAGTGCTTTATGACGTCATAATTACGTAACGCCTCGGCCAATTTTGATGATCTTGGTATCGTTTGATAGGGGAGGATCATAACTATCTATTCTTAGCAAAACCAAGTTCATAGGAGGTTCTGTTCTAAAATATTAGGGTGGTTGCAACAACCCTTCGGAGGACGTGTTGCAAAAATAGCTCAGGAGGACATGGGTTAAAGCTCAAAAATAGATTAGACTTGCACAATACAGTATCAAAACTGTTGAAAATAAATCATAATCATAAATAAAGACGTTATTAAACAACAGATCCATTGCTAAAATCAAGTTTTACTAGGTGTGCACAAATGTCATGCCTGTCACGTCACGCCTGTCACGAAATGATTTAGCCTGTATTCTCCAAGTTAAGAGCTACAGCTCCAAAAGTGAAATGTTTCCTGATTGGTTCCCCAAAGGAGATATACTGCAACATAAACAGGAATCAAATCTCCCGTGGGAAAGAGATAGAATTCAGCATTAAACCATATTTTTGAAAAGGCAGTGTCAGTTTGGGTCACGCCTGTCACGGACACTTTGTGTCCCCATTGTGAAGACAGTGATTGAGTTAGAATAATTTTTTGACTTTTTGCATCTAATATCGAATGTTTACTATAACATATAGGAATATTTCCGTGGTATCGCCTTTAGATAAAATTTACCAGCTATTCTGAGAAAAAAAGGTTCATGCAAAGGTCACGCCTGTCACGCTGGAATTCGCCATATAAATTATGGTAAAATGTGACCCGTCATATCGAAAGGCCATTGAAGCTTATAGCATCTAGTCAAAAATCACGTCCAAGGTCGAATTTTTAATTTCATCTGAAATTTTACCTTTCAAGTGTATTCTATTATATTAATCAGGTTACAACATCAAAAAGATTAGCAAAATGTGTTAAAAACCAAGATAAAAATCTTCTTTCCATTCAAGTTTTACTCAGTACAAAAACTTTAAACTTGATTTTCTCAGAACTAGTTTTCCGAATCAGCCCGATGCCTTTTACCAATCTGGATGTAATTTTGTAACCGAACAATCAACAGCCAAAAGCAAGGTGTCATTTTAAAGCTTAAAATATCAGCTTTTAGATGAGACCAAAAATCAATTTTGATTTCGGGACCCCTAAGGTACCTTTTGATATGACGGGTCACAAATACAGTATGGAACATTGAGCGCTCTAACAAACAGAGTGCATTTTTATAATAAATGGTTTAGAGCGAGTGCAAATGAAAATAAAAAATGCATTTTTGCCAATGAGTAAAAAATGATGAACGCCTGTTCAAATGACTAGAATTTTTGTACAAGTTATAAAATAAAATCTATTCAACATAACTTTGATAAATTATGTTATCAAAAACATTAATAGTGGATTTTGTTATGGATGAAACAATCAGAAGTGGTAGGCTGTTTAGGTTGAATTTTTCATCAAATCACCATACCAAAGCTGGAGATGATACACTAGGGCCTTTAATACCATCATCCTTCAAATCCATACAGTCATCTTAAGCTTTCTTTGCTTTAATTAGCTCATCAAATATTCCATTCAACTAAAAAGTACAAAACATCGGTTGCTGTTTGAGACACAGCTCTGCCTTAATTAACCAATGACAATACAGTGTGTGCCGATAAAAACGCAAGATTTTGTTCATTTTTTTTTCCTGAGAGATCAACTATGTTCATGGTAATAAAGAGAGTTACATACTTATTTGAAATACAGATCTGCCTTAATTAACGAATGACAACATTACAGTATGTGCCGACAAAAATGCAAGATTTTGTTCATTTTGTTTTTCGAGAGAACTACGTTCATGGTATAAAAGAGAGACTTTATCATATTCAACTGTACAGCAGTGTAATGAAATTTGAACATTTCTAAAGTTACATGTAGGAAAAGTTCTGGGAAGACATCAATAATAGGATTGGTCCAATTTCATGATCCCAATATCATAATTAAATGTAGGTAACAAGGACTATGTAAAATTGTTTAATCTGCAAATAAAAAAATCTCTCCATTGCATTTTTGTATCATGTCATATCAAAAAGTCCATGCAGAGTCGTCTTGTCAGAAACATTTTCATTCTGGAAAGAAGTAACACAGTTTTTTGTTTTCTCTCAAAAATTTCATTTTCAAAAGTTATACAAATTGGAATGTCAAATAACATGACATAATGTGACCCTAATTTTCAAGGCAATTTTGGCACAAATTGTAATTTATATGATTCCAATTCTATCTTCTGTATCTGAGACAGATCTGAGGCTTGCATTTTCTTTTATTTATTTTCTATGTATAATAAGGGGTCAATATAAGAAAGCCCTTGAAGTTTTTCTCTTCCTGATATTGACTGAAGTACCATAACATTTAAGGTGGCCTTGCACTGATAGAATTTCTCTATTTATTTTTCTAATTTTTTGATATATGGTGTTTTCAAAGGTGCTGATCACATTTCTGAAATAAAAATGGGAGTCATCGACTTAGTTTTTGAGAAAAATCCACTTCAAAAACACTTTTTACCATTGACCTCTATGGTAAAATCAAAATAAATCTGACAAAAACACTTTTAATTAAAAAACGGCTCTATTTTTTTCTCTCTTTTTCACATATGTTTTGGTCCTTATACTGGGTGTATCAAAATTCTTTGTACCCAGAGGTGTTTTATTTTAAAAAAATATTTAAAATAGAAGGAGCATTTCAATTTGAAAGTTTTTGTTATAAGTGAGTAGCATAATATCTCATCTTTATAATCTGAAAGTTTGAAGGCAATTGAACACTGTTTCAAAGAGTTATACTCATTTATTGGATGATTGCAGATTTACACAAATACCATACACACTAACTTTTGTCTATCGATGCTAGTTCCTGTCACATGGTGTCCAAAAAGGGTAGTAATGTTCCCGTATATCTTTGATATTGGCAACCATAAAGTGGGCTTATTTAGTACCATAGTATAGCTTAGGTCTATTATATCCATTCATGACAAAATAATAATACTCGATCAAGATGTTACATATTTATAACATCATAAATCTAAAAAATTTGAAAAATCTACAAAAATTCTAAATATCAGAATTTCATGGGTGTTTTTGCTTTTACAGAATAACGATGACACTTTTAACATTTCTGTAAGTTTCAGCCCAAGTGCATTTTGTTATTTTTCAAAATAACAAATTGAAATTATCCGCAGTGACAACCACAAACCTGCCCCACACCTGAACTTTGACGGCTTTCTTACTCCCATCTGTTGAAGAATCCTCCAAATTTTTTTTCATAAGAATGACCGCAATGGACTAATTCATAATTGCTAAAATGTCCAGGGTCAGTTCTTTTTGCATTTTTTACGCAGCAGAAAAATAACCCAAAGGTATAATGTATCCGTCAGGAGG
>JXSR01S034562.1:2222-20907 GCA_000969725.1 Ophiothrix spiculata
ATCTATCTCCCAGGCACTATACCTAAGAAAGACAAGATGTAAAAACATGAGAAAGATTATTACTTATGAAAAGCATTGGGCTGCATATTTGTCAACACATGAGAAAGATTACTCTTTGAGAAAAAAATGGGCTGCAGATTTTCGAAATGTCAGGAAGTAAATGTATGTGGGAGTCTGACATTAGAATGGTTATTTTCTATCGAATTTTAATAGTTAATTTCAAACTTTAGAAACCACTAGCAGGCAAACTTTAAGTGTTTGTAAAACAAAAACGAAAGCAGATATTTACTTGAAACTTTTCTGATATTTATCAATCACGTTGATCTACATAACATGTTAATAAAACTGATAGCATAACCCTATACTTGGACATCACCTCCATATCGATATTTTAGAGGACCATTTAAAACAGATATCAATAGGAGTTGTTTCCACGCTTCCCTTTTTTATTTCTTCTGTAAAACTCTTCATAATACATTTCAGTGAATAACTTTGAGCTCAAAACAGACGTTTCGTTTTGTTACCGAGAGAGTACGTTGCGTGAAACCTGCATAATTTTAATTACAAACATTGAATATATATGCATAACTTGCATATTATATCTTTCTCAATTTGAAGCAATACTTGTAAACCTGCACGCTGTGTTCAAATATAGTTTTAAGGTTATGATAGATTGTAACAATTTTAGGTGGCACTAAATACTCACTGTAAGTGCAGTTTCAGTATGACATCGTGCACAAGCTAATATACTGTACTGAGCTAGGTGATCTCGACACACTAAAATTCGTTGGTATCTCGCTTAATATTTACCACCAGTTCAAACCCGTACGAAGTTTGATTACGGTAACATGAACTTAACACTCGTTATTCTTGGAGCCCTGTTCAAGATAAGCTTCTTTCAGCTTACTTGGTACCAAGTTCCAAGTTGGGTTTCCTTGGCGAAAGCCTAAACAAGGTTATTTTTTTTAATACTATCAAAAAGACTAAAATTTTCGGAATATGTAGAATGTTGTGTTTTGAAAAGGTTCATATACAAGCTGTTCTTGTCTGAATTAGATCCACTGAAAAGTACGCCTACTTTCAAGTCAGAGATTCCTACTTCCGTGGGTTAAATTTTAGATGTATCCCATTTAATGATCTCAAAACCAGTCGCGGAGTCCATTCTGGTAACTTATCAGCATCCACATCGATATGAAATCGCATGGTTGTCATGGCTGTTACTACTTTGAGTTCATTCATAGCAAAGTTTTGACCGATGCAATTTCTGAAAAATGTATATAGAAAGAAATTCAAAAAGCTTTTAATTAATGCGTTTATCCTGCAAGATATTACTTGCAGATGTTTATGATAAGGGAATATCCCTAGTAAGGCGCTGGACAAAATTAGGCCACACCTATGTGTCCCGGGGGCACCCAACTTTGGTTTTGGTAGGGGTGTGCGGCCCCGATATCCGAAACCCTAGACTAGGGAACGGAAGATTGGCTCTGAGAAGGGGGTATAGAGAACTGAAGTGACCCGAAAAAGACCATTGAGAACTAATTTAGCTAAATTTGGGATTTAAACGCAAAAATGTCAAATTTCTTGAAGTGGGGGTCTTGGGAACAACTAAATTCCAAAAAATGAGGCTAGTGAACTGGAAAGTTTTAAAAAATAGGGCTTGTGCACTAAGGATTGTGCTTGAAATGGGGGGTCTAGGGAGCGGCAGGCAGGGTGTGAAAAGGGGGTCTTGAGGGCCGCACATACCCGTATCACCTTTCTAGGTCGTGCCCCCCCCCCCACGGGCTTTGTGCAGCCGGTCGCTCCCTGGTCACAGCCTTAATTTTCCAAGATGGCGACCGTAAACTTGATTATGCACCTCTAAATAATTTCAAAACATGTAATGAATAGTTTTCAATAATCTTGAGGTGAACAATCAAACTTACCGTTGCAATTTTTTTTTTTAATTCCATTAATTAAATCGACCTTCTATCTTTAATATAGATTTTTATCACATCCTTCCTTGAAATTTTCTATACGAAAGGTAGAATACCCCTATACGTCATAATGTATTGTATTTATATCCACCATTTAGATGAACGTTTTGAGCTACTGGTTCCAAAACAAAGGGGATCGGCGAGCTTATTTACTGAATGCCAAGATGTGTTGCAGAAGCAGGTCAGCATACACTCTTAAAAAAAAGAGTGAGCGGTCACTCTTTCTTAGAGTGACTCTTTTGAAAAGAGCGGTGTCAGTGACCAATCTTTAAAAGAGTGACAATTTTCACTCCCTCAAAGAGTGAATTATAACTCTATAACAGTGACATTTTACTCTTTAAGAGTGAAACCCCGTTCGATTTCACTCGAAAAGAGTGAGATGTCACTCTTTTAGAGTGAAAAAGAGAGAAAGAGAAAGAGAAAGAGTGACTGTTCACTCTTTTCATTTTAAGAGTGAAGGCCAGAATGTGATTTCATTTTTCACTTACATGTATGACATTGAAAATAAAATGAAGGAAAATCAGCAATCTAACGAATGTAATAGTAAGGTGCACAAGTATCAAGTTGCAAAGACGAACATTTACGTAAATGAGCAAAACCTGATAAAAACTCTCAAGATTCTACGCCTGGAAAAAATTGAAAGCGTTTTTGAATACTCTACAATACTGTTGTGGCAATGAAATGCCAAGATATTCTAAAATAGCATTTTATATTTGGTACAATGTATTACTTTATGATATAGCATGATATTTTGAAGTGAATAAAATAGACTCTTCCAGTAACTGCAACGAGATTTCTGAAGAATAATATAATTTCTATCTGAATAATAATGAATACAACTCAAAACGTGTGCTCGGCCATGGGAAAGAGCATAGAGAGTACAGTGGAACAGGCCTCATTTTTCCTAACCTATTTGTCAATGCTAAACTACTTGTTTTTATTTTAATGAAACTCTTTTTCTTCCATAATATTTTCAATATTACGCTTAGAAGATGTAAATTATGTTTAAAATTTAATTTTTGAATATCATCATTTGCATAAAATTGGCATATTTGAAACAAAAACTAGGAAAATCGATAAATGCCTATATTTTTGACAATCTTAGCAAATTAATTTGGAAATTTTGCATTCAGACAGTTTGTTACTACATTGTTAAAATTTCTGTTAGACGGATTTTGATTATTTTGCGTACTTCTCCTTTTTTACCCAAAAATGTGCAAAAATCGTCATTTTTTGGAATTGCCTATATTTGGTTCAGAGTTTTATTAAATTTTCTAATTTTGGTATGAAAGGATACAGAAAAACATTTTTTTTAAATCTGTTAGACAGCTTTTTGAAATACTTCATACTTTTTAAGTTACAACGTAATTACTGTTTAACTTCGTTTTGACTTAGACATTTTTTTGAAATTTTTGCAAATTCAAATTTGAAAATTCAAGGTCAAGCACCAAAATGTCATTATAAATGTATGTAAACTATGGTTATAGATATCTTCTGTAACATTTTGTCTGGAAATAAAACAACAAATCAGTTAAAATTAATATTTCTTAATAATGGACTAATTTTAAAGGCACTAGTATTCTGTTAGCAATTTATAGCAATTGTATTTCCAGACCATTAGTTACCCAATAGTTTAGCATTGCTCACAACACCATTCATACACTCATTACACGAAGTCAATAGTGTGTGTTTAAAAGACCTGATCATTCAGTTGAAACATTCAATAAACGCACCACTGATTGGCTTAATATTTGGCCTTGTCAGCAATATCCTACTTTCGACCAATACAAAACAAGCTTTCATGTCAAAGCTATCTCAGCTTCTAGTAAACCAATGAACTTGAAATTTTCGGCATATAAGGGGCTGCCCTTGGCTAATATATATTTAAAAATCAAACTGGTACTGCGTAACATAATGATATTATAATCATTTAAAATTAGGAAAAATGAAGGCCTGTTCCACTGTACGGATGGAGTTCCAAGATCTAAATTCCTTGTCATACCTTGGCCCGGCAGAGAACGGTATAAACGCATGTGAATGCCGACCTTTGCTCTTCTCAGGTAAGAAGCGATATGGATCAAAGTCTTCGGGATTTTCCCAGTACAGTGGGTGGTGGTGAGTGACAATCGGGCTAACGATCACTTCGGTGCCTGCAAGTGAGTGATTAGAATAATAATATGATTCAACTGTCTGACCATAAACCACGCACAGTTAAAGTAAACAAATATATCTGAATACCCCCGGTACACAATCACCCTAGATCTAAAATATGAAGTCGTATGAATTAATGTTTTACTACTGGTACGTTGTTCTTACGCCCGGAATCGTCGTTTTCGTTTTTCATGTGGTTCTCTTTTGACGACCACTGTGGAATAGTATAAATAAATTCATACTTTATAGCCTTTTCATTTTATTCGAGTTATCCTGTTAACATCTGGACAAAATCATGGCAAATATACTTATTCTTCTTCAGCATGTTCAGGTCGTTCGGTGTGGACGGTTCAACAATTCGACCCCGTAACTGGTCGATGACCAGCTACCAATCGTCAATCAGTTGGTCAGATGATGTGTTCGAGATAGAACATCAAACGTTACAACTCACCAAAATAGCAAGTCCAGATTACTTTCCCAATTTTTGTTCACTACCTGGCACGAGGGCCGGCTTGCATAGATCATGTGCACTCTTATTCACTCCGAATATTTCACATGTTGAACACGATCAATACGATCAATATTTACCCAACTCGCAAAATTAGCCTTGTGCGCATGCGTAAAATATCAGCCGATACCAGACATGACATCAGCCCCTGACGGTATCTTGATTAAGCAAACTAGAAAAGGGAACTTTGCATTTAAACATGAGGCTATTCACTTGTCAAATCATGTTCTAAATTATGAAAAAAAATAACAAAATAGAATACAAAAAAGTCTACTTTCATACACAAAATACTTTTGGAAAAAAGTTGTTTTTATCGACGATTATCATTCGACTTCCGGTAATATTTGTTGTTCCTTGGAGGTCAGAAAATGGTAAATAAAAGTCGTAAATAAACTATGGAACCGGAGAGGAACCGAGGAAATTTTATGAAAACCAAACCAATCAAGCCTTTCTCGTTCTAAATATAGAAACACTTCAAAATCCAAGCAGAACTAAACAGTGAATTTTGACATGCAAAAGTAGCTTTGTTCACGGCGAAATTGTCAAGTTGCTTCGATCGTGCTGCGCTGTAAGCTTAACTAATAATACAGCACTGTTTGCTTGTGTGTTGCGTGCCGTACTCGGTTACATGGGTGATAAAATTAAGTTATTTATTGTTTTTGACAATATATTCCATAGTTACTGAACGTCAATTTCATTTCAAATCACAAGCCAAGCCGGAATTCGGTTACCTTGTTAGTTTTGTCCCAAGTTTCCAGGGTTATGAGGATGGTGTTATTGTCATGTCAAGACAAAACCAAGCCTGAATTGTGTTTTAAGTAATTGCATTCCATTCATTTTCAAGAATATTGATAGATAGGTTATGAATAAAGGCAATCAATCAAGACTTGCATAACATGCATACACCATGAAGCTGTTATTTGGAGCATATGCATTAACCAGAGTAAATTCTTTACCAGATTTTTCGTGTATGGCGTCTAAAATAATAAAACGGCCTTCATTATCAGTTATGCATGAATCTTGTTTTGCTTTGAAATTGTTTGACATTAAAATTGAAACTCCTTTGCTTTTATTTGTCCCGAATGAATGGAAGTGACTACCTGGAAAATTCTTAGGGAAAAAACTGGATTCATTGCTGTTTTGAAAGTGTGTTTTTTGTATCAGAGTGACATCAAATCTGTGTCTCTTAATAAAGGAAAATAAACTATCTCGTTTACTTACATCTCGTGCTCCATTTACATTGAGTGATGTAATAATTATTGTATCCATGACCAAAGGAAAAAGGGTAATATAAAACAAAACAGTTAAACATTAAAATTCCAAGAAAGAAAATGTCACCAGTTCTAATGTTCCTTTTGTAGAAATGTTCACGAAACGTACTATGGAGTTTAACAGTTTATCGGTGCTGGTTTGATGATGTCCTGCCCCGGTTTTTCGACCCGCTTCGTGATCGTTTCCGTGCCTTCGTTTAATGCGGTTTCTCCGGCGTATCATGTGTAACTGGTTTGTTCCTCTTTTGAAGGCTTGAATCTTTTGTTTTCGTTTCTGTTTGATTTGGATCACTGTCCTAATCTGCACTATCATCTTCCCTATCTTCATCTGCACTGTCTTCAGAGCTTTCATTATGTTCTTCATTACGTTCTTCTTTATTTTCATCCTCATCTTTTGTATCTGTTTTCTTGCTCAATAAAATAGCAAGTGAAATGTATTTTGAATGCTAAATAGTAATAACTTTATTTTATTGGATTGTTCTGTTTCAGAAATTACTTTTATCATATCAATCACTATTGATCGTTCAATTTGTCATCTATATGTGGGCTGCTCTGGAAAAATGAGGGGAAAGTCGCAAATCTACATTTTGAACCATGCCTTCGGTATATTATAGGCATGGTTCCCAATTCATGACGGAATATATTCCGACATACGAAAGGGCTTGACGCAAGAGCCATGACGAAATGCATTTTGAGTCATGACACAAAAATATTAGGAGAAACGCATAACTACTTTCCTTAAAGTAGTATAAATGACTTATAGGGTCTGGGGCAATTTTTCAGCATCATTCAATAAACTATACTACATCTGTCTTTGAACCATGAATCAATATTTTTCTGCATCATGATGCAAGACAATTGCGTCAAGCCCTTTCATATGACTCTAAAGCTTTCGTCATGAATTGGGAACCATGCCTGACCATGTTATTAAATTCTTTAATCATGTGATAATCAAATATTTTTATATAACAGCTAAATAAATCCGTGTCACTTGATTGGCGCATCTTGGGTCACGTGCCATTGGTCATTTGGTCTATTTGATAGCAAATATCACCGACTGTGCAATAGTGACCATGGAGTAAAGATAAAGAATACACTATCAATGTTAACAATCCTATCAAAACTCAGGACCATTATAGATGCAATATTCGAAAAAAATCACTTTGACAACTTCAACGTCACCTTAAAAAAAGGTACACATGCACACAACTTTTTTAAGCTACGAATTGTCATTTCTGCTCATAATTCAGCCAACTGCAATAAATGCAGTTGCAGTTCATGAAATCTCCTTTTGTTTTAATGTGAAATTATAAACCAATTATTTTTTCATAAACATTCATAGCCTTTTCAGTTTGCAGTACTTGAGACAAGATTTGATAAAATATTCAGTAGTCAAACGTCAATCCAGTTCCTGCAAACTTATCGTGAACAAACGCATCAAAGGTTTCATTCTGAGCGACTGTGAAATGGTTTCTCCACCCTCCGACTTTACCTTCATAATATAAACACAAAAATATTCGAGAAGAATTAGATATTTTTAACTGCAGTGTTATTACAAAAAGAACCGATTAAGTCCCACACAACTTGTAACATAACACAAACACACAAATGTATAATTTGCTGAAATGTCTGTGATATCATCTTCGAGCATTATTATATTTACAGCATAGATGTACTAATAGCTTAAGTCTTTAAATTTGAATTATATGGGATAACTTACTCGACTCAAGTATATATCTAAATGAGTAAAGCTATAGGGTTACAACGAGTGCCAAGTCGTTACACAAGTTTGACGTCATATATCATTGCCCAGGTCATCGACTGATCATGATGTCACCAAATGTAGACTTTTTAAACCGAGGATTTTAAAAATGTTTGTTATGTACACATTTATTTGACCAGTAAATTAAAAATCTGTTAATGCTGCCAGGAAGGAAAGAGGCATAATTTCGCAGACCAGCCCAACATTCACTTTGGGAACTTTGAATTTCATGAATTGAAACATATTGCTAACATATTAAAGACAAATATATCAGTTGTAGGCCTATATGTTATAATTTGAGGACACAACACCTGATTAAAGTTCGAGTTTTATTTTTATAAATTGTCAATGGATTTTATATAAAAACTATGTTATTTTGACGGCTGAATCTGTAGAAGTAATTTTCATGGGTAAAGACACCAAAAGTATGGCTCTATGATGATCCTCCAAAACCGAGATTTTGGCTGAAGTAATCAAATCTGGCGGCCATTTTGATAAATGACAAGTCATTTATTTTTTGACTTTTTTAATTTTGGCTATCACAAAGTGCAAAATTGTTTATCTCCCTATGTATTTTAACATGACACGAATTATTCGCCCATTTGCATCTCTACCAAACAAAGTATAAAAGCAGATACATTCTTTTCCCTTGGGACAAATCTTGCACAAATTAGCAGACGACCAAAACTCTTGCATTACGTATAGCAGTTTCCACTATATCAAACATACATACATCTTTATTGCATGGAGATGAATTGACGTGAAATGTTATGTTTAATGGATGTATCTGCTATGCTTTATAAATACACACTACTACGTTCTTTCTTTGTGGAGAAGAATTTATCAAAATACAAACATCTACCTGAACGCATGAAACTTGGTTTCTCTTCGGTTGATAAAGTAGGGTTGTTTTTTGCGTGCTGTTCCCTTGCTATCCGGTACAGTGTATCTGGGTTTGTCATAGGGTTCTTCTTCATGTTAGCAAATGAGCAGTGGTCTACAATCCTATTGATGACGTCATCAGAATAAGAATAGCCGAGAAACTTCGCTATCTTCAGCACTACAGCTTTTAGATCCTGTAAATAGGTTGGATAGTGGACGGTAAACAGGAAGCAGGCCTGATGTGAGAGTGTCATTGCGGATGGCGTCCTATACTTTGATTAACACCAAACAAGCGGGCCTCTTCACATTGTGAATTGATACAGATGAGCGCGTGCGCAGCTGGACACAGCACAACAAGTCGCTTCATTTGTGACTCGCGCATCAGTATCTACGGCGCATGTGTTACTGGGATTATATTTACTTGCCATGAAGAAAAGCCTCATAATCTCGCTTATTTAGTGTTGATCAAAGTACAGTGGCCTCCACATTTTGCCAAAAGTTGACAAAATGACATTTTTGCATTGATTTTTACTTTTGCTAAGTTGTTCTATATAATTCTCAATTTCATTTGTAGGGAGACAAAAGGAGTGGGCAGAGTTTCCATCAGGGGGCGGGCGGTTTGGAATAAATCTCAAATGGAAGACCACAAATTCAATCCTCCGGATATAAAATACTGGACTTTGATTCAAGATGATTTCAACGAGACATCAATGAGGCCTTTATAGAATCACGACCTCAACCAAACAACAAGGAAAAACACACTCTTTCTCCAGTGTACAATGTAGTCAGCAAGTCATGTGACCTCGGCTCTAACCGTGGGTCACATTACTAGGTTTATCGCTCATCCTCACCTCCTGATGAAACCTCGTGGATGCAAGATGAAATATCAAGTAAGTCAATACTACTTTTGTTAAGAGACCCGCTTAACTCATTTTCAACATGCATTGAAATTGTTAAACACCACATCAAAAGATACTTATGGAATGCCAGAGCGGACAAAAATACGAAGTTTTGACGTTCTATATGTTGAGAAATATGTGACGTCTATCGTTCACGACGTTCTGTATGTCGAACTCGACGACCTACCTGTCGAACTCGACGTTCTGTATGTTGAGAAATATGTGACGTCTATCTTTCACGACGTTCTGTATGTCGAACTCGACGACCTACCTATCGAACTCGACGTTATATATGTTGTGAAATATGTGACCACGATCTTTCACGACGTTCTGTATGGTGAGAAATATGTGACGTCTAATATCTTTCGCGACGATCTACCTGTCGAACTCGACGTTATACCTGTTGAAAATATGACGGCTATCTCGGCAAAAATATGACGGCTATATGTTGACCTATATTTTTTACCGGGACTGGGTGACGGGCGCTTTATAATCTGCATCTCCTATCTATCCTATACGTGTTCGGTTCATCATTTTCGTGTATAAATTTCGCGATGTTCATGATGTTTCTATTATAAAGCTTTTCACTGCAATTGCTGTCAGTGATGGTAGTGGTGGTGCCCGGCTGTAAGGCAGATGAAGTTGCAGATTACTTTACATCAGTTGTTTACGTGCTGCAGCGCATTGTAACTTCAGACTTGGGCACAGTCAATGAGTTGGAGAGGATGACAATGATATGGCAAGATCATTGCAGAATTTTCAGTGTTATATTAGCAGTTTCAGTTGCTGGTGAGGTAAGCAAAATTTCACATTTAAATTTGAAACAGGTCAAAATGTAAACTAAAAATAGTACAATAATACACTCTTAAAAAGAAAGGATCAAATTGATCCGATAAAGTATCATATATGAGCTTACCCTTTTCCGGATCAATTTTGATCCAAATTCTCCTCAAATTTGATCCTTTTGAGGAGAATAATGGATCAAAATTGATCCGGAAAAGGGTTAGCTCATATATGATACTTTATCGGATCAATTTGATCCTTTCTTTTTAAGAGTGTAGGCTCGCCAAAATATATTCTAGTTGAAAAAAGAGAGATGAGGTGACTTTAGGCCTAGTTCCTACGTAACCATCTCACAAGATGGTTACCAGGTACTCTCAGGTCCATAGGGATTGTATAGGTCTACACATGAGTTTTAAAAGTTGTTTGATCATTTTTTAGTCAACTAAGTTGACATGCATGACCCTCCATCCTTTGCAGCCATTTTGATGTAAAAAAACTCGGGGTACCACCTAAAGTTGGGTCAAAGTCATAGGGTAGGGGGGGGTGTTATGGACTTGAGACTTACAGGACATGTTAGAATTATTGTTTTCGTCATTTATTAGCAAAAAACAAGATGAAAATCCAACGTCTAGAACTTTTTTAACAACATTTTTAAAAAGTGGCAATTTTTGCCAAAAATCATAATTTTCGGTAGGCCTGCTTTGTGATGTCATAATGTTGTAACGCCTTGACCGATTTTCATGATCTTGGTATCAATGGAAAGAAGAGACCCTATCCTATACTATAGGATCAAACAAATAAACGTTTATGTGGCGTGCCAATTTCATCCCCCCCTCCCCTCAGAAAGTAACAGCAGATATTTACAGTCATGATCCTGACTTGCTTATTTACAGTCCATGCCATGGCCCATGAAGTCATCACATTATTTATGATTTAACTATGGTCATGATTCAAGCATACATAAAGCCTATGATCATGTAGTCTTACTATTCTATTGCACTTTTAATTATTACTTTGAGCTTCGTATGTGCACTTTAATTGCCATATTGACTACATTAAAGTCATGTCATGTTAATGTCTTTATTTGACACATCATTGCACGTGCATAGGCCTAGGCTAGGCTAGTGTCACGATCACATGTTAATAGGCAAAGAAAAAATCAAAAACAAAGCTTATACCGAAATACATTCTGTAGCTCCTGTTCTCTTGCATCTGTCTAAACAGCTGCATGAGAGCAGATGCCTCATTGCGTGTATTATCCACCATTTTTGTGCACCGTATTTGTGCACCGTCTGCCTTTCACTTTGCGCTTTCCGCGTCCGCGCTCTCTCGCAGGCCTGCTCGCTCGGATCCCGCCACAGCGGTTATACACAACCTGTATCCCAGCCATTCTCAGCATTCATTGAACAAATAGTCATATTCACGCAAGATAGACGTCACATATTTCTCAACATACAGATCGTCGTGAAAGATAGACGTCACATATTTCTCAACATACAAAACGTCGAGTTCGACAGGTAGGTCGTCAAGTTCGACATACAGAACGTCGCGAAGATAGACGTCACATATTTCTCAACATACAGAACGTCGAGTTCGATAGGTAGGTCGTCAAGTTCAACATACAGAACGTCGTGAAAGTTAAACGTCACATATTTCTCAACATACAGAACGTCAAAACTTCGTATTTTTGTCCGCTCTGGCATTCCATAGATACTGGTTCTCGGGAGCACAACTCAATGGATTGACATTTCAGACATCTAGCAATTTGACTTCATTGGACTTTTGACCTTGATACGTGACCTTTGATCTCATCAATTAAGGCTTCCCGTGTCATATCTACAAACCAAGTTTGGTTTCTATATCGTTTTCTTATATCTTTTTCTTATCTTACAACTTATCTTTATAGGACCTATACTTTTGCATAGAACCTTTGACCTCATCAACAATGGAGTTCCAATCTGACCCAACTTCGGTTAGGCCCTGTTCCCAATTCATGATGGAATATGTTCCGACAATCGGAAGGCTTTGACGCAAGAACCATGACAAAAAGTATTTTGAGTCATGGCACAAAATATTAGGAGAAACGCATGACTACCTCCTTTGAAGAAGTCTTTATAATGATAGGGCAAACAAGGTAATGTTTTGCATCATTCAATACACTATACTACATTTATCTTTGAGTCATGACTCAATATTTTTCTGCATCATGATGCCCCACAAATGCGTCAAGCCCTTTCGTATGACTCAAAAGCTTTCGTCATGAATTGGGAACCGTGCCTTACTAAGTTACTTGGTTCACATCAATCAGGTATATATGCAGATATTTGCGGCATATGTTTACCTTTTACAATAAACCTCAGACAAAGCTAGACAACGATGTCAGTTATCTGCTATATAATGCCCATTTTTCAAACCGTGGAGATAATGAACAAAACCAACACGGTATTATAATACAACACTAATACACTAAATAAAGATACAAATACCAGAGTAAAAAAATACAAGTATATAGAATACTTTCGACCACAAACAGTTTATCAGAGATATCTCTATTCCAATTGGTCCATTGCGAAAGTTCTTGACCTAGCTACACGCCTTTGACATTTGAACTTACAGCTTTCATGTCTTCGAATTTCAGGAATAGAAGATTAGCGTCGTGTCGCTTGTTCCAATAGTACAGGTAATGCTCCCACCAAGGGCCGTGTGTAACTGGGGGATGAATGATGTATAAAGAGAGATTATAAACAAACAAGCAAACAAGCAAGCAAGCAAGCAAACAAACAAACAAACAAACAGACACATAAACACCACAGCAATTAAACAAACATACACTCTTAAAAGAAATGAGTGAGCGGTCACTCTTTCTTAGAGTGATTTTTTTCACTCGAAAAGAGTGACATTTCACTCTTTTCGAGTGAAATCGAACGGGGTTTCACTCTTAAAGAGTGAAATGTCACTCTTATAGAGTTATAATTCACTCTTTGAGGGAGTGAAAATTGTCACTTTTTTAAGGATTGGTCACTGATACCGCTCGATTTCACTCGAAAAGAGTGAAATGTCACTCTTTTGGAGTGAAAAAAAAATCACTCTAAGAAAGAATGACTGTTCACTCTTTTCATTTTAAGAGTGTACATAGGGTCAAAACATATTTCTTATGAGCAATCAAATATTTGGTGCAACAAGTCTTTGTTATCTTATAATCTGATATATAGTTCCAATAAATTTTCTTTTCATAACGGAGGCTTGGTGATGAAAAATCTATACACCACAAATTTTTGTTTGATGTCAAATGTTTGGTGATTTATAACACCAAGCAACCATTATTGATTAGAAGATGCATTTGAATTAAACTAAGACTTGTTGCACCAAATATTTGATAGCTCAAAAGAACTATGGTTTGACCCATACGCTAATATGCTAATACGACAACTTCAAGGTCGTTTGACCTTGAATGATTTTGACCAGACTCCGCAGATCATGATTTACGGGAACGTTTATGCGAACGGGACACGCGTGGCCTAGCCCGTGTCCCCGACTCTTAATCACCGGACATTGAGTGTCGCAGGTTCGAATTCGGTGGGCGGCGTGTTTAGTGTCCTTGGGCAAGATAGTTTCCCTCATGTGCCCCTCTCCACCAAGGTGTCATTTGGGTACTGGCATTCTTCAGTGCTGGGAAGGAAACCAACTCACGGTTAAGGATGTGTGCCAATCCCTTCACCGCATATATAAATTATACAAATATTGATTGCCTGAGAGTGCAATAGTACAAAACATATCATGAGGTCAAATTTGGACTTTTCTATTTCACAAAGCGTAGCCGAGTGACATGGATCAGTCCAAATTTGACCGAATGATATATTTTGTACTATTGCACGTGCATAGGCATTCAATATTTGTTTTATATCATGATATTTTATATCATGTTTCATGCCGTGCAATAGTACAAACTATTGCACGGCTCAAATCACTGTAATCATGATATAAAGCAAAATAGTGGAGTCTGGCCCAATTGCTTAGAAAGAGAGATGGGCACTCCGGCCTGTGTAAATACAGGCCGTCGCCTTTACTATACTTACACGAACGGTTTAGAAAACAGTTGTAAGTAGACGAAAAACGGTCAACACATATTATACCTAATACTTTTTTTGAAAATGATGGTGCTAGATAGCACTTTGTTTCAACTGCTTGCTGCCGAATTTCAACCAATTTGAGCTTGTAGTTTTATTTTTAGAGCAATTTGAAAAAAAAATAGAGATTCCAGCCAATCGTGCACGCATTTGAGAGCCGTGAGCGGCTTGCCGGAGTGAAAGAGTTAAGCAAACTCACTTTTGCCAGAGCAGAACCAGTCAAAGAATTCATCCCAAGACGAAGGCGTTGGTAGTGATTGAGTCAAGTGATGAAAAGAGTAGAATGATACGCACAGATCTTTAGGATTTCTAGCTACGTAGATTATTTTTGAATTCTTCTTCCATGCATCGGGAGGAAAAAGATGCCCAGCAAGATGTGACTTGATGGTACGAGGTGACTTCATTTTGTCGACGATTTCGTGATTGGGAGGTGCCTGAAAACAGATTTTCAGATTATCATATCTTTTGACATTACTTTGCAAAACTGCTTAGTCAATTTTATACTTAGAAAATGAAAGAACACTGCTAGATTATCAAATTGAGTTATTACGGCGCTGATATGGATTTTGTAAATTTGGTACGAATGTGTCTTTGTAAATAAATGGTCATTTAGATAAATCGTTAAATACATTCTCACCAAGTGGATATTGTTTTATATTTAAAAGTGTTTATAAAAACCTTATCTTAAGATTTTAAAAAGGTTTCCAAAGTATCCTTTTCGCGTCTTCATAATATGGAGTAACCTACGCCTCCGGATGATTGATCTCTTAGTTAGCCTCAACTTTCCGGATATAGCATGCACCAGTAACCGCCATCGTTCGTAGCGGTTATGATTATTGTATTGTACTAATGTCGTGGCAAACGTAAACAAATCAAACTCTCTCCTCTCCATGTTTTGCGTTCGATCAGATAAATTGAGATTTTCTGGCGGGAATACGTGTTGAAAGTCAACGGAATACATTTATAAGTGATGTGCCAAGATGATCAATTTTTCGAGATTTTCAACGGAAAAATTGTCTTCACATGTTAGAAGTTGATGGACGCTATTTTGTGGGTCAAGACGATATCCGCCATTTTGTGATTCAAGTGTCATCAGCGTAGATTAGTGTATAACACATTCCAATGACTACAAAGGATGTGAAAGGAATTGCTTAAATGCCCGGGGTCACTTTGTTTTGTGTTTTGATGCAATGGGCGACAAGTCCTCTAACAGGTGGACGAGTGGGTATATTGCGTGTTTTCATTAACTTACTTCTGGACTAGTCAGAGTTGTAGCTTCAAGAAATGGTACACGGAACATAGTATGTGACTGGTTTAGTTTGTCCAGATCTCCTTCATTAACCAGAGCTGAGACTATTTCCTGTGTCCACGTTGTTCCTGGATGATATATACAATGTAACTAATATGTTATGTATTTGCTCAGGTTAAATATACTAGGCTTGATAATATGAAGTTTAACTTTCCTCTACATTACACTTTCATTTTTAAAAACATTTTTGTACTTATAAACTCATACCCAAAGCTAATCCTGTTGATCCTGAACATTTATGGGGTTTTCTCAGAGATGCAAAATCTCCATTGATTTTCTTTAAAATTTAGTCTTCATCTCGTTTTATGCGTCGTTTTGTGATTTTGTATTTTGTATATAGCCCTGCGTTAGTTTTGGGCATCTTCTTTTGATGTTCATTCTACGGCCTTGGCTTATCTGTACCTCCTTTATATCATCGTTGTTTTCTTGATGCTTAGTAAAGGTTGAAATAACAAACATGGTAGATTTATTTGTGCTATATAACGAATCTAAAATGAAAAATAAAGGTCACCGTGCTCGTTTTTGAGATACAGGCATTTCAAAAAGTACATATTTTCCAAAGAAATTTCCCGATTTACCACACAAAGTATAAGAAAAGCTAAAAAAGTCGATCATTATGTGCTTATAAAATAATAAATGCTCTACATTACAAAGCGATGCGGGGCGTGATTAACTAAACGCGTTAGTAAAGCATGCGTTCAGTGTGTATTGAAATTTGTGTACGCAAAAAGGGTACAAACAATTTTTGAATTTTTACTTTTTTATGAACAAATCGTTATTCCGCAGTCGCAAGCAACTGCATCTCTGAGAAACCCCTTTAGAGTGAAAGAGACATTTTTTATTTGAATTAAATTTTCTACTAGACATGCTAGAAGATTAATGATATGATGACAGTGTTTCTAGAAGTAAATCAATACCACAACATTAAAACTTTTAAGCATGTATGAAATAAAGATAGTATGTTGAAAACGTAATCACCATAAATGTTTTATATCATGATTACAGTGACTTAAGGCCTAGATATAGTTTGTCATTTTTGTAGTCATTTTCATTCAGAATTTTTCTCATGGTGTTACATTTTCACCACTATGTTAAATTTTCATTCGGAATGAAAATTATCATTTTGATTTTTTCTCACGGTGTAAAATTTTTGTTATGGAGTAAAATGTTTCACCATATATGAAAATGTTTCATGATGGTGTTCAACGGGGCATAGATCGATCTCAATAGGTCCAGAACAATACTATAATTACCTTGGTCTTTTCATTATAATCTGAAATCTGTCCTTGACAGGTGCTGTGGATTTTTTTCTGCTGAAAAGATTTTCTGACTCCTTTGATTTTTCTCCAAAGAGAAACATTTTCATTTGGAATTTTTATCACCGTCTTAATTTTTTATCATTCTATTTGTAGTTTTAGCGGATTATACCAATCGATAATATAGTCTAGACACTCGAGGTCAATATGCATTCAGCTCTCTGGATTTTCAAGATCGTAAAAATGGGGAACTATATCTAGGGCTTAATGCTGTGCAATAGTTTGTACCTTTTCTCGTGAATTGGTCTTTACGAGCCGGTATACCGGCTCACGTGTACATGTACCGTATACCCGATGAGCCGGTTTATCGGCTTCAAGGTCACGTGTCAGAAACTTGATGTGTCTGTCATCAGGCATGGACAGTTACAATTTCCAATGGTCTTATTTATATCGGAAGACATCAATGAAGCTTTGAACCCATGGTTGATAGGTCATTTTGCTCTTATTAACTTCCGAATATTTTTGCAAATTTGATCACATTTTAAAGCAAATGTGGCTTTGCCCATAGACTACAACGTAAATTTCAAATATGTTGGTCGACATAAATACTATTCTTTTGTGAATGCTGTTTATTGGAATATTTCAGACTACTGTAAAATGAAAACGTGAAGCACAGGAAATCAAAATCTAAGTAAGTTTAAAGGTTATATTGTGTTTTTAAAATTTCGGGATGGCCCGGGTCAGCGGTACAGATACACGTGGAAATGGAATGGCCAGGGTTCAAAGGTTTAGAACATCTAATGACGCAGACCAACCACCTCAATTCCATATGTTTACTGTAGTCGATGTGAGCATGGCCAACTTTGCTGAATTTGGCATTTTTGCGATTGGTACGAGCTTGTCAAACGACACAATCTACGTGTTTTCAATACACTATTCGAGATATCCCATTCAGTTACAGACATATTTTAATTATTCATTCTTGACAGATCATATTAATTATTAATGATTCAGTCACATAATAGGAAGAGTAGTACTTTGGTCTGGTAAAATGGCTCAATCGGCAATGCTCTTTCAACATTTCAGAGATCCCTCACTCCTGACGCAGAGCTGATTTACCTCTTTCCTCGTTTTTTCTACTTGCTTGCAACTCGTCCAATCGATACACGCGCACGCGAGTCCCGATCGAGCCCTAGTCAGCTCGCCCTAAGCTAGCTCACAATCAAATTGTAATTAACCCCAACACCACCGAACCTAACAAAATCCCATTCCACTAAATCAAGAAAATCAAGTCCAAATACATCACACACCGGAGTTAGCTATAATCACGAAAACGCCGCCCGGGCAGCGTATACCCGTTGGCTTGCAACAGTGAATGTTGGATCGGGAAGCGAGAGGTCCCGATTTCGATTCCGGGGGAAAATCCCCATTTTTAACATGTAAATTTCTGAGGAGATGTTTTTAAACAAAGCGGTGCTTAAAAGTGTTAGGGTTAATCGGCGAGTTGCGAGCGAGCTCTGAAATGTTGTCTTTCAATGCTCGGCCGAGTTCATCGATTATAATGCTATATAGATCACATTTAGAAAGAGAAGTCGGCGGACCTCTTGCCAAGCTGGCACGCTACAGCAAACAAAACTATACGACGCAAGCATTTAATATGTTTTAGCTATATTAATACACTCTTAGAAGGCCGGGATCAAATTTTTGATCCTTTTTCGGGATCATTTTATTTTGATCCTTTAAGGATCACTTTTGATCCTTTAA
>JXSR01S034564.1:19653-37110 GCA_000969725.1 Ophiothrix spiculata
CCCATCCGGCGAAAAACAGCAAGTTTATAGACGGTGCTTAGAGGCCTATGACGCTGCTTTTGAAAAACCGCGCGCTTCAGTGACCAAACTCGCTTACCTTAAAGTTAGCCATGTTAGCTTTGCGTTACTGCATGGTTTATTTTTTCAGTGCGAAAAATGAAATTAACAACTTTTTCAAATTGAGCTCGTAGGTTCACTTCACAAATTCAATTTTTCTCAGTCACATGTTAGAAAAAATTCTGTAAATTACGTTTGCGAGTTCCATATTTACGCACGAGCCATGTTTTCGAGGTGAGGTGATACTTTTTATGGTTGTCCTTATTACTATGGAATTAATAACAAATCTTGAGCATACATTTAACCGTTACCTTTCCGATCTTATAGTGCAGGATGGTCCCATATAAAACCAAATTTAGCGAGCAACGTTTTCAATGATAATTATTTTAAGCTAATTCTGTATAATACTATTCTACCTCTATTTTACGAAAAGAAAACAAAAATAAACAACAAAATGTTTCCATTTTTTTTCATAATGGTCAACGAAGCAGGTCCGGTTTGAAAGTAATCTTAATTCCTCTGAAATGGTAGTCCCTTCCATTAACGAAATAAGACGTGAAACTAATGTTAGCCTATATTGATAATACTTTACTGTACAACCCGGACAGTAAAATGAATAAGAACGGGGGACTTGCATTCCTGCAACACCGGCTCCCTGAATGGGAATATCTCCACATGGCGCATCACATTAGCTGGAAAGGCAATATGAAGTGCGTTAACTGTGTTGAACAGCCATATCCTGTACTTTTGTGTTTTGATACATATATAATTTAATGCATTTTAAAAAGAAACCAGCATGGTTTTTGGTGCATAAAAATGCAAGAAAAACTGATGTAATCTTTTAAGCAATTTTACGTTCATCTTTTGCACTAACTATGAGTATCTATATAAAAGCAAAAAAGAACTATATACATCTAATTTATTACAAATTTATTAATTAAGCATAGTTATTTTGAGTTAGTAGCTAGAAAATAGCAATTATAGGGTCTTGCAAAAGTATACTGTTTCCTTAAAATGACTGGTTTGATAATTGTTACCCGATTCACTCTTCAATCTAAAAAAGAAATATTTGGTTATACATGCATGCACTTTTTTGCTTGACTTACCCGTGGTCTTCTATAGTTGACTCCCTTTAATAGATTGTGCTCTCTTGCCTAATCATGTCTACGTCCAGAAGATTAATAACTGCTCGTCTATCATCGCAATCTTCTTTATCTTGTCTGAGACATGATTGAACACGTGCTACGTACTTTCCTTCCAAAGGAGGTTTGTTATCTTCGTCTTTTACCTATTATAACACAACACTGCTGCAGCATTGTAAGTCCGTTCCTATTCAACACCATGGTTGCATGTAGATTGCATTTTGTCCCGAGTATTGTGCATAAAAAGACGACATGATATTATATCGAAAGGTCGGCATAGTAAATTTCCTGATACGGGCCATGGTCGAAAATCACGTCCAAGGTCAAACTACGTTATCTTTGAAGTGTATACTATCATATTTATCAGGTTTTAACATCCAAAGACAAATGTTCAAAAAACCGAGATAAAAATCAATGTCTCCATTTAACTTTTAGCTAGAACAGAAACTTAAAACTCGAATTTCTGAGAACTGTAGTATAAAATATTTTTTCCGTAAATAAAGGCTCTGTCACACATCACCGTATAGAGCAAAACGTACGCCTAACGTACATAATCCTACCATTGTTCTGTTTTATGCATTGTTGTTCGTCATGTGTTCGTTACAAGTACGTTCAATACGTTATCCATACGGTCTTTCCGTTATGTATACGTTTAATTCGTTGTTCATACGGTGGTGGTCCGTTTAGCACACGTTCAATAGGTGAAACTTTTGTTCGTTATTCATACGTTTTGCTCTATACGGTGATGTCTGACAGAGCCTTTATATGTTTGTGAAAATCGCTCCGTATAACAAGGGTTAGTAACCATCCTCTTTTAAAGGACGCTGAGTTCACCGTAACATGAACCTCTTCATGTTGCTCTTTCAGTATAGAGCTTAACGTTTGATCTGGCCAAACGCAAGACCTTTGTCACTAGCTCACTATTTTATACAAAGTCTTCCTGCCTGTTCGGACCCTGTTTACTACCTCTTTGTGTGGTTTTACGTCTTTAGATATGCGAGTCAAAAATATATTAATCAGACGTAAACCACGAGATATCCAGTGGTCCCTGTATTCATCTTGATACGGTTCAGTCATTAATATGTAGATGATGACATTGGACTTTAAATTATAGCTCAGAGTTGAATTTAAATTTTAGCTGATATTTTGTTATTTCAAACAAAGCAAAGCGATTATTTGGCAAGCAGACAATTTGCTAATCTGAGGGGACTTAGTCCCGCAAGAATCTACGTGACTCGACTTTTCCGTTTCATATTTACCTCAAGCATAATTATGGAGTTACAAACCCCGAGCTGTTGGTTTTACGTCTTTAGATATGCGAGTCAAAAATATATTAATCAGACGTAAACCACGAGATATCCAGTGGTCCCTGTATTCATCTTGATACGGTTCAGTCATTAATATGTAGATGATGACATTGGACTTTAAATTATAGCTCAGAGTTGAATTTAAATTTTAGCTGATATTTTGTTATTTCAAACAAAGCAAAGCGATTATTTGGCAAGCAGACAATTTGCTAATCTGAGGGGACTTAGTCCCGCAAGAATCTACGTGACTCGACTTTTCCGTTTCATATTTACCTCAAGCATAATTATGGAGTAACAAACCCCGAGCTGTTGCCGTTAATCGTTGGTTTAAAACATATTACCAACATTTCTAATGATTTCCCTGGACACTAAAACCGTCCCATATATTTCTAAAAAATAGAGTAAACCGCAACTATATTTTAGTTCGTGTCGCCGATGGGAATACTGTTATCTTACACAATCATCTTTCAAGTCTGAGTGATTGATTGCCTTTCGTTTGCGAAATACTTTTGTTTCAGAGAAATGATTGAGCACATGATACTCCTAGACAGGAGTGTTCCATCTTCCTCTTTGATCTTTCAAAGCTATTATATTTTATGCGCATGTCTGTTTCGGAACCGTCCTTTGTTTGTTAAACTCATACACAGATTATTGTCATTTGATTGGATAACAGGCGTTCATCATTTTTTGTTTAATCATCGGCAAATATGCATTTTTTATTTGTCCATTTCACCCGACCAATGCATTGAAAACGAACAGCGCAATGGAAAATAAAAAATGAACTCTGTTTGCTAGACCGCTCAATGTATCTTTAGTTGCCTGTATAATGTTCAAACATCGGCTTCATTTTGATTAACACTGTTTTTAAGACCAATATTCGGTTCTCTATCATTTTTGCTACATGATTTTTTTTACAAAGCAAACATTGAACAATTTACTTTGAAACGGTTTGAGTTGTTAAGTATTCTATATCAAAGTATATTCCTTAGAAGTGAAATGTTTCAAATGACAAGAATCTTTTTAAATGAGTTTTAATATAAATTTGATGAAAAACTGAATGTATCATTTAACTGGGTTCGCCTCAATATAATGGAACATTTCATCTTTTATCTCATAAAAATATTCTATAAAGCATTAAACTGATAACATGTACTGTATTCTTTGTATACTACTGCAAAAGAAACCGGATTGTCATGTTTACTGCCTGTTTTTCCATACTTACAGATGACAGAATATCGGGATCTCGAATTTAATTCAACAAATCAAACAGTGATATTAATTTTGATATTGCCTGTATGTCATAAGTGAGATTTAGAGGTTTTTTAAGATTCAATTTGTACTCTTGGTTACTGACCAGCTGTCGCCTTTAGAAAAACACACTTATTACAAGTACCAACGTCAACGACTGTCAATAAACCGTGTTTTATTAACCACTTTGAAGTAAATTAATTCTCTGAACCGAATTGCGCAGACGTTCGTGAGGAATTTCATTTCGATATGTACATATTTATGTGACACTTTGCTACCTTATAAGTGTCAATGAGGTATCCTATCAAACAACCTTGCGTCTTTTAGGTGATGCTTTAACCAAAATAACGTTGCAAGATAAATATGAAGGCCTTATCTGTACATATAGTGCAAGGTTGCAATAACAATTTCAAAGTATGCAACACATTTTGTGCCCGTGACTAATTTCCCTTTCTCGATACATTGTAAATAATAGAAATGTGACATATAACTTAGGAATGTATTACCAGGTTTTTACTCCCCTATGATTACACCACTTTAACCCGTCTCCACAGCGTTAAACACAAACGCCTCCTCATATATTCTTCCGTAATAAATGAAAGTCTCTGGGCATATTCAATTTCTTCCTGAGAGTAACATCACGTGACAAACCACCGTCTTTTGTGTCGAATGCATTTTGCGCAAGTCTCATTTCACTCAGAGATGCGATTGAGCTAAGTTGTAGAGCACACTATAGCAAATATACTATAAGCAAATGCTAACTTCTTTCTTCACATTCAATGGGACAACGCTCTATAATCTGATCGTTTAATTTCCGCTTCATAACTATGCACTGACTATGGAATAAATTAAAGACTCAACATATATAAGGCTTCAGAAAAAAATACAGTACATCTCACATTTCTGTTATTTGAGAGAAATGTAAACATGCTTGACTTAAAATGGAAGTATTTGCGGCGTTGATTATACAGAGCAGAACGGAGTAATATGCATCAGCGTTGTGTACATTTCAAGCATCGTGATAGATAGTTACGACAGATGAGCATTGAATCGAAGATGCAATATTGATGAAGCTGTATAATATGAGAGGCATTATAGCAGTTTAATGTGCCAGGATGTAACATGATTATGGGAACTGAATCAACTGAAAGGGTTGCAACATGTCAGGATATTGAACAGCTAAACGTAAATTTAGTTGTTCTTGGTGCTCCGTCGGTCGGGAAAACTGCATTGATTGAGCAATATATATACGATATTTTGCAATAAATTATTATTATTGTTTCACGAAGTAGATTGTATTTTCTTGTATAGATTATTTTATGAAATATACTATTGGTTTTTTGTTGTTGAGACAATTAAGGCAAAGAAAACACAACTCGCATTATTTGCAATAAATTTGACATAATTCAACGCAACAACCGCGTTGCCGTATCTACAACGTTGTCGTGGCAAGTGACGTCATATTTGCTTATAGACCCACTGACCTACGAAGGGGTTCTACTCGTTTTACGATTTTCACTTTATTACCAGGATATTGAACTCGTAAGTAAAATCAAAAGCAGATTATTATTGGCATCAACAGCACTAGGGAAATTACAGAGAGTCTGGAGTGATAAAGACATCTCACTCTCTACCAAATTACGTCTTGTTTATACACTTGTCAACCCAGTGTTTCTGTATGGCTCTGAAATCTGGATCATCAAAAAGAATGACATGAAGAAGTTGGAAGCACTTGAGATGCGATGTTACAGAAAATCCTTAATATCAGCTGGAAGGATAAGATCCGGAATGAAGAAGTTCTGTCAAGAATCTCCTCCTACCTCCTTCAACCAAAAAAGGATCCTAGCTCGTATCACAGTCTCGCAGCTGACATGGTTTGGTCACTTGTGCAAAATGAACAACATCCGCCTACCCAAACGCATTCTTATGGAAACTGTCACTGGCACAAACAGACAGGGAAGACCAAGGAAGAGATGGGAAGATGACATCAATATTTTGGCACCACCTTCAACAAGGCATATTTGGAAGCGCAAGATAGGAATAGATGGTCTGAATTTGTTCGAGGAGCCAACGTCCTATGGGACATGGTGCATAGATAGATAGATAGATAAATAGATAGATAGAAGTATAAATACCACCTTTCGTTAATATGTGTATATATAAGTAATTTTTCTCGTTTTGTTATGCTATTTTGAACGGTCTGTAACGTATTCTTTTAAATTTCATGAATGTTACTTTTGATGTGTTGTTACCTTGGTAAAAAAAGCCATCACATAGAGGAATGTGAATGTGATCTAAGGATATAAAAATAAAATTGTGACCGTCCATCTTAACTCAACTGTAAAATCGGCGTCTGGTCATTTTCATTTTCTGCAAAGCCCATGTTATCAAAGGCTACCGTAAGAAAGTGAGTAATATTCTTGAACAGATTTTGCAGTGCATTAATTTTATAATGAGAGGTATGTTGTATCAAAATTAGACTACATTTTTCCCAGGAATAAGGATTACAATGACAGCTCGATGAACTTTACCCTACTTAAAATAGAAATGAAATTGCACTAAAACAAGCAGTCAAATGTGTCTTATTATAGTAACCATGAGAAGTTCATACAGCAACGTATATTCAGCTATGCAATATAAAATAAAATCAAAACAGTTAGGCTGATTCAGCTGAAATTCATAATTTGAACATCTTTAGTAATCATTTTTGACCTTGCACCTTTAAATTATCAATTCTAAAATATACTACTTAAGGCATGCGTTCTCAGTTAGATATAAATGCCTCTTTTTCTGCTGCAATGATAATCCTTTTACCAAATGCAATATTGCATAGGGATTTATTGCACGCTTCTCTCACTCTTTTCTAATTTTCCAATATCCGAAGGTAACACTTATATATCATGTCAGCGCTCAATAAACCCGTCTCTGCCTATCTCTCTGGCGCGAGAAGGCATTTTTTTCTTATTTGAATATTTGATATATCCCCCTCTATAATTATACTGAATGCATTTGCGCAAGACACGTTTTCAGTCAGTAAACAACAACTGCGCGCTTTCCTTAAGCAATTCGGCGCTAAAGTAGCTGTTCAAGCGAAAACATATTTGTTTCATTTCAGCACATTGAGTGGGACAACTAACAACGCTCTACACATCTAGTTGTCCAATTTTCGCTTCATAACGATGGAATTAATATTATTAAAGCGTCGATAATACTCTTAGGAAAAAGAGATGGATAAGGTACGTCTCATCAGCTTTTGAAAAGAAATGTAAACATTATAGTGTCACCATGATTGCGTCTTTGAATGTGGAATGAACGGATCAGACAGCTAGCTACATGGAAGCAATGGACATATTAGACTGCTGCAGAGGAGTTTTAGTGGCTTCGATTATGTGTGTATTGGTAATAGCAATATAAATGCACCTATAGTGTATCGTAGTTTTCGATTGCAGATGTTTTCGTATGATGCCAAGAGGTGACATGTAATATGGGCGCTGACTCATGTGAACAGCAGATTCCTACATTTAAGGATTTTAAGCAGCTTGACATAGTTGTTCTCGGTGCTCCATCTGTCGGGAAAACTGCACTAATTGAGCAATACACACGATGTCAATTTCCTAAAATGCACAAAATCACAAAAGCTGCCTGCGTTTATACATCTGTAGTGATGTCTACGAATAAAATATATGAGATCAATATTGTTGATATGCCAGTTATACCATTCTCTCCATTGGAACAAAAACAAATTAAGAAAAATGGAATTAAATGTGGGTGGGAAGATCTACAAGCATATGCACAAGCCATTGGAAGTGCCTCAGCTTTAATATTTGTTTATGATGTCACATCGTCACCAAGCTTTCAGTACATCAAAGATCTTCGTCAGCAGATTTTGGATTGTTATGATTTAGATGAATGTGAAATACCCATGATTGTTGCAGGGAATAAACAGGATCTTCACTATATGTCACAGGTACCAAGGAAACATATATCACAGATTGTGCGAAAAACTTGGAGATGCGGCTATGTTGAAGTGTCAGCCAAGTATAATTGGCACGTAGCATCATTATTTAATGATGTTGTACGGATAGTGGATCAAATTAGCTCTCAGGCTAAGGAGAGCCAAACCAAAGCAATACCCCTACGAGCGTTGCGATCGACCAATTGCTCATGCACTATTATGTGATGATAAAACACCACGTTTATATTTCAACACAGTCGAATAGTGTATATTTTATGTATTATGTGGAAGAAATCCAGCGCTTTACTGTTACATTCATCTTTACATTCCAGTGTACGTTAAAAATACTTTATAAAGTAGCGTTTGTATTTTGCAGATTTTAAAATTGACTGAAATTTTGCTATAAGGCAGGTATGGTCCTGCAATTTAACCAAGTGAAACTTGTTTTACCCTTGGGCTGTATGTTTGATTCACTTATTGATATCAAATTGGATGGTGTTGTTGTTTTGGTATGTCAAGACTTATGTTTGTAAATATATTTTGAAATCCGAAGCACCGATTATTTAATGATCATGGAGTGTATGAATCTTCTTTGTGATATCCATGTGAAGAAGAAAATAAGTATGTCAAACAATGCGAAAATTCACGGATTATACTTTGATGGAAGATACAACAATTTAATATAATATTGTGCAAGATACCCTACTGTATACAGTAACAAAGATCCGCCGTCGCTGCTGGCGGATCAATGGACGTCAACACTGCCTACTACATCCCATTGTTATTTAAAGGTCCATACAATTATTTTACTGGTAAAATAGCGGAAACGCGTAAGAAGCAATGTTGAATATACTTCCCCGCTATTGTGTTAACAGTCAAATGGAATTTGAATTTGTACACTTTTACATTTTAAATCTTTTAATGCTTTTGAAGGATAATTGTTCCGAAATATATATATCTTTAAGGGGGATAAGCACGTTACTCAATTTTACAAGTGTTTGCAAGTTTATTTTGTAACAAAGTTCCTTGTGATTTTTTTTCTTGAAATGTATACCTTTATTAGTGACGGCTTCAAAACTCACCCGGCGGTTGTCTGCCGGCTCTGGGCGGTTCTGTGTGGTTGGCTATTGTTTATTCCGGTTGAACCGCCCGGAACCGGCAGACAACCGGTTGAGTTTTGAAGCCGCCCCTTAACTTTAAGCACTTTGTTAAAAAGTTATGGTACAAAATAAACTTGCAAAAAACGTAAATTGAGTAACATGCTGTTCCCCCTTAATTTGCACGCCTCGATTTGACCATTGATAAAAGCAATAAAACCTGGTGAACCAAATAATGTGTCATTAATGTTTCATTGAACGATTGAACGCTATATAATTTACTCTTATGACTAAACAATGTTTTAGTGTTGGTTGCATAAAGTACGCAATAACAATCACCCATCGTTCAGAAAGAATAAAAACACCCGCATAATTCATATTTGAGAAACTTTATTTAAACTAGAATACATAAGACGAAACTCTCATACGGTTCTCGGAGAGGCTGCGAAGTCTGACAAATAATTAAGATGACCCCTTTTCGCACATGCTTTGTTTAATGGTAGTCTTTCTTGAGATATTATTTGTAACAGATTACGTGCATGGCAGGCATAGATTCAAGTGATAAGTATAGAATGAATATTAAAGGTAGGTATTCTGATCTTGTGAGAAATTTAAAATGTACAGGGTGTCCAAAAATTAACTACCCATTTTTAAATGCTTATAACTTTAAAACCAGGATTCGCATGGCAACTATAGACATAAGTATTGATAAAGGAAACTTGTAGAATTTTTTTGGTACCAAACATTATGCAATCAGTAAACTTCTACGATAGCAAGAAGGTCTGAAAGTTTTAAGTGGTTGAGCCAATATACCATACAGTCTTGATACTCTTCTGCCACTTCACTATGACAACATGACGCCTTATACAGCTAAACGGTTTAGAATGGCTTTATTAATTAACTTTTTCATGAACAATCATATTGCTCAAGACAAAAAAAAAACCTGGCCCTTTCACTCCCATGATTTAAGTCCGCTCGATTACTTTTTTGAGTTGTCTGAAGGACAGTACATCCCAACACCCTGGGCTATTCCTGACCTGAAACAGAACATCACCAGTGAAAACAAGAAGATCAAGAAGAACGCATGCACTTACGTCCAGAGCTTTGTCGTTAGAGTAAAATATTTTTTTGAAATCTGCAAAGAGGCCATCTAGAACATATTCTGAAATACTAGGCAGCTTAACTGGATAACAAGGAGGTAATTTGATATGTCCCTGTGAGTGTAACTTTGAATGTGTAAAAAGGGGTAATGCTGTTGTGTACCATTTAAAGATGAGCATAATGCGAGAGTTACGCTTTGACAAATTAAAAACATTTTAATGAGCATTGTGTAATTATTAAGACAAAACCACAATCATAAATCTTTGTATTAACATTTTAAAAGCTGTTTCGCTGAATTGGTCATTAAAATGATCATGAATGATTCTCCTGTCTTCAAAGATTGATTCCTCCTCTACATGTGACTCACACATTTGTTTTTTACGTTTGACGTAATTTACGTTAAAAATGATTTTTAAAAATGGCAATTATATCATGTTTGGTACCAAATTAATTCTACAAGTTTCCTCTATCAATACATATGTCTATAGTTGCCATGCGAATCCTGGTTTTAAAGTTATAAGCATTTAAAAATGGGTAGTTAATTTTTGGACACCCTGTACTTTGATGCTACAAGAAAAAAAAAGCAAGATACTGAAAACTTTTTTTTGATTATGCTCAGCTTCAATGACCCGTATCTCGTAATATACTATGACAACCTTGGGTTAACTTATTTACCTTTTCATGTTGGCCACATTTAACGTAAATTTGAAATGTCTTATACTTTTTTAGCTCTTTTTATGTCCTATGGTAGTTCATTCCATAACCGTTCAAATATAATATTGATAATAATTACGTACTTAAATGACGTATTTCAAACAAAACAAGGACACTCGAGCACCTTTTCAAAACAAAGCTTTATGCTTGATTTTGGGGTACTAAAATCTACTTTAGGCTTATCTGGTTTATCATTAAGCATGCATCAAATGAACCAGTTAGTAAAATATTGTATACTATACAAGTACTATAGTTGAAAACAACAACATATTTTTGTACATATCAACTATTCTGAATTAATTCCTATTAAGGTTAGAGCAATAATAAACTTCAAAATTCTGTAAAAATATAAAACGAATATTGTCGCTAAAGTGCTGAATCAGCACAGCTTTGCGTCTCTTCATCATTGCCAAAGTCATGTTCGAAAGAAATGCCTATGTGGATTCCCCGTCAAAAATATACTCAATCGAGGACCTTAGAACGAGAAGGGGGTTAAGTCACATTGAGTACAAACTAAGAAAATGGCAAAAACATTATTTCATTTGTGTGGACTTGAATGGTAAAGCTTTACCTTACAGTGACTCTTACACATGCTCTGATCATCAAATTACTACAAAACTTGTACATAATTTACAAATGAGAATAAAATAGCAGGAAATTGACAAAACTCAATTTTCAAGTTTTTGTGACTTAACCCCCTTTTAGTTCTAGGATCCTCAATTGTCGATGAATCCTATGCAGAATGAAATGAAAGTAGCATTCTCTAAGGTCATATTCTATGATTTCAGATAAGCATGTTCCTATCGTCTACTGTTCTTAACCCAAGGCAATAGGATTTAATCAAAACGAAGAGCTAACTGCGACGGTACAAACGCATCATTCCAATCATGGTCACCTTGATATTTACATCTACTTAAATAAATACTGGTTATGATCGGTGATTTATCTCCGATTTAATTCGGTATTAAGCAAGGTTGAATTCGTATGTATGTAATGAGTATGGATACTCGGCTGGAGATTGTTTAGTTTTTTAATAGTTATTTATACTTCTGTGGTGAGATGAGCATGGGTGAACTAAAAATTAGCGATGTGCTATAAGATAGTGTTTATTTACTACTCGTCCAAAGATCCCATTTTGTCCGTTTCTCGGATAACATTGATTAATGTCATCAGAAATTATAAATAGATAAATGCTCAATGACAATTATCGTATTTCTTAACCTAAAGCTATTTAGTACTATTGCTGGGATTGTATAAGAGCAGCCAATTTCTAACATTTTTAGTTATCTATTATAAAATGGACGAGAGTCGAACACCCTACCGATTCAAAATGAAGGTCATATCAATAGTGATCTTATCTGAGGCGGTATCTTAATAGAAATTTGAAGGCCAAATCATCTATGTTGGCACGGCTTATTTAACATGATTCGATATAGCCATTGCATAACTTACTAAGAAAAATAATAAACAAATGGTATAATTAATTTTGTTTGTATACTAAAAAGGAAAAGTGTAAACAATCAATTATTAGGGATAAAAGGTGTTTCTTTTGTTCCATCAATACAGCCCACTTGAATTTTCTATGTTATAGCGTGTTGGCGGTTAACTTTGAAAACAACCATGTTATATTTAATCCGGTAATAATACAAAGATATGATAAAAGTGCACTCCAGGGTACTTTGTGATAAGAATAAATGAAAAGAAGGTGGTTTTACAAGAATTTTCATACCAAACTGATAAGCGTACGATAGCGTACAGTTAAGATATTTGTAATTGAAACGGACAGCTCTAGTCCATTCGGTATATGTTTGCAACTTACACAATAATATAAGAAAAAATGCGGTTGCAAGCGTACAAATGATGAAATGTACTGTGATCATGGAGATCAAATAGGTCGATAACAGCTTTCCAGTAAACAGACTACACTAAATCATGAATACAAGAAGTGGACATTGGTTCGACTAATCGAGTCTTTTGATTAGATATGTGCTCTGAGACGTCAATACAAAAGCGTACTAATTGGCGTTTGAATAGCGTTAGTAATAATCGGATTAAATACGACATAGTTGATACAATGGGATACATGATCGAACCGACTCCAGTCTATGGTAACTTCTTGATGTAACTCTAACATTTTCATCATGAACAAGTTGCACATCTTCTGAAATCAAATTTGCCTGTGATATTAACTTTGATGAAAAAAGAATAGAGTAACACATCTGCATGTCACACATTAATCTTGTTTTGGTGTAAGAGATTCATTGTCGATGTCAGCTACGAAGACAATGCATATGCCACTCACTGCGTATGAGTATTAATGTATTGTGTAAAAACGACTTCAGGTTAGTATTCTCTAAAGAACTATTCTATGATTTCAGATTCGTTTTGCATATTAGCAAGTCTCTATCATTTGCCGTTTTTGCCTAAAGCAATAGGATTTAATCAAAATGAAGTGCGTATTGCTACGGTAAAAACTCATCACTTCTATCTTGGCAACCTTGATATTTACATGAATCTATATACATATTAAATACAGTGTTATGATCGCAAAGCTATACGCTATGAAGAAACGTTAAATTCAGATGCATGTAACGAATGCGGATACGCGGCTGGAAATGTTTTGAGATCTTAAAATCCAAAAAGTAAATCAATGTTAGAATAGAAAGGGACTAAACACGAGCGGACATTTAATCGATTTTTGCCAATTGTCACCGAAAGCAATAAGCAACTGCAATAATAACTTCCAATGTGTTATAATGTTACAATCGTGGCAAGTCAGAGCAGATGTACATGTCGTTAATGGCTATTGACATGCAGAATCAATGTCACCTTCGGCAGATGTCAGAAAAACGAAACTGGATTAAATCAAGAACTGAATTTTGTGACGTAGAGAAACTGACACGATTGTCTGATTCGATATCATATACATATTATGCAAAATAATATAAACAAAATGAAAAAAAAAACACCTCATGTGGATGATATTTTGAATTAACTTGTATTTTTGACAAATAGTCCATTTGTTTTCGAGAGATACTATTTAAATACTTTTTAAGGATTTGCTTTGTAAATTGATAATGGATAAAACATAGCGATTGAAATAATTTTCAATTATTGGAAAAATACTGAAACTTTTTTTTTTGCTTGTCACTTTTTCAATACCACTGACATTAGTTTAGGGTCGACAAAAATGAAACTTTTTCCTCCAAAAGATCCGCACCCCTTAAAACTCCTGGCTACGGGCCTGCTTCATTGTGACAATTTGGTTTGATACATTTTGAAAAATTAGTATCACTTATGATTCAAGGCAAATGCAACTCAAATGTTTGCATATTTTCACCAAGTCTGTAATTTTTTTCACTCACTGTGAATGAATCTTAATATGTAAAATCACATTGAGATAGTATTCCCGAACGTCATATTCTCTGATATTTTTCAGATTAGCAGTTTTCTCTATCATTTGCCGTTCTTGGTCCAAGGCATTGGAATTTAATCAAAATTTAAATGCTTACTGCAACGATAAAAACTCAACATTTCCATTATGCTAGCCTTGATATCAACATCTATTTAAATAAGTACAGGATTATAATCGCTGATTGGTCAACAACACCATATTTTGATATGATTAGAGGTACTAAATTGATACTCGGCATAATTTCTTCTGAGGTCTTTAAAAAAAATACGAGCAGACGTTATATCGATTCTTCAAAAAGTCATCGAAAGCCAACTATTTCAAGGTGCTATAACGTCTTGCAGGTCAAAGCAGATTTACATGTCGTAAAGGGCTTTTGATAGACAAGATCAGAGCAATGTTATTCTTGGCAGACGTTTGTCTCGTGAAACGCATTTGTGGCACAAGGAAAAAAAATCATTATATTGTCACGCTAATCAACGGTTTGTCTATCTGTTTTCTAATTTTGAGAAAATTATTAAAAAAAATTGACCATGCCCTGATAATAACTTGATGATACAAAGCTAATATAATGACTGAGTTTACATGTCTTTAAAAGTATTAACTTTCAACCAAAATGAGTTCAACATTTTTTTAGATTGAGATAATTCAAAAATGGAGGCAATTTATTGTATAACCACATGTTGTGAGATAGTAGGAATGTAACGTGAGAAAGTACTTCTTGCTAACTTGAATGGTGCTATGAGATAAGCGAGGAATATAACGTAAGATTGGCAATTCTATTCTCAATAAATAGCACGCTTGTGTCAGGGAATTCTAATTGTCATTAAACATGTTCAAAGTCATATATATTTTTTTAAACAAAACAGGTGTCTGTAAAGTTAAAGACCTGATATATTTAAAAATCTAAATTTCTTCAAAATATAAGATAGGCAGTTATTTTATTAGCGCGACGATGTTCGGAATCTATGAATTTTATTCAACAATATCACGGCAGAGACAATTTACTAGTGATAAACTCTTAATTAACATTTAATTACATAACTTGTTGTGCAAGTGCATAAAACATAATAATCTGATGCCACTGATTTATAGGTGGAAAAATTGAGACCGTATACCGTTTTTATGATCCACATTTCATCACAAGTTGCCACTAGATGTCTACTGATACGCAGACTTCAGATTTTTTTGGCTAACAAATACAGTAATGGAAATGATACTTATAGTATTTGTATATTGTATTTTAAGCTGCTTAGCATGGAAATATTGTTTTCAATCTCTGCACCCAACTTTGGTGGTCTATTCAATCCTCACTTTAAGCGATACTTTCATTTTTTGTTTTGTTTCATCAATTGACCGCAAGAGATATAAAAGAGATTACCAAAATCCCTTATGTCAGTTTCTTTTGCGTTTTAACGTAACCATTAAGAATAGTATATTGAATGCAATCATGCACTGTGATTTCAGATATGTTTTTTCAGATTATCAAAATGATTTTTTTTTAAAGAAAGATAAAACGCAGGTTTGTTTATGTGTAGATTATACATGTTATCAGAGGTAGAATGATTATTTATATATCTTTGTTTATGTTACCTGTAATTTCGATGCACAATTGAATTGTATAATAGTTAATTGTAAATCTGTAATTTTTGGAAGTATCAAATTTCACCAAATTTTGTCATAATGCAAGTCAATATGTGTGTACTCTGCTGTGGAATGTGCCACTGATCATTCCCTGCTTGATAATCAGTTTTCATTACCGCCTCGGTATCGGAACTGTTAAGTAGGTTTAAGTAATGTAGAGTGTATACACCGCGCCGCATTGTTTTTTCCATATAAACCACCAGTTATAGATGATATGGAATATCAAAAAAGGAAAAAACAAACTACTAAAATACTAATTAACCAAACTGGTTTCAATTAACAAGTATCAATTTACACTAAAATGAGCATTAATAGTAGTGAATGTTTCAACCACTACGGTCGTGATACACCCTGACACTACGTATTAAAGTATTCCCTAGAGTTGCTGCTTTGAAAAACCCTAATGCATCTTTGATTCGACGCTGAAAGTGCAAGTGAGATAAGACGGGCAGAGTAGATAAAAAGTAAGATATGCAGTACTGCACTTTACGTCTGGCATACTTTTAAACATGACGTTTGTAATGGATTTACTGTAACGTTAATCATGGAATCCTAAATAGATTCATTTTTTTTTTTAAGGAACAGTATTGTGTCTAAGAATTAAAAGGAATATTGTTGTTGAAAGACAGAAAGGTAAAACAATACTGTCCTTTATAATTTTACTGATGTTCAAAGTATATAATCTATACTATGTGTATACAGGGTGAGTCAAAATAAAGTGTAATCTAATCAGTGATTTTATATAACTAAATCCTTTTATTTTTATCCAAAAATTTGCCTGTATGAAATGGCAAATTTCATCAGCTTTCATAGAAAATTTATTGCGTTGAAATCGGACAAAGCATTCTAAAGTTATAGACATTTGAATGGAGGTACCCAATTTGAACAACGAACAAACTACGCTATTTAGTTTAGCGTACTGCGGTAACAAAGGCAGTTGTCTCTTTCACTTGTTATGATCGGAACGCCTGTGTAAATAAGACAACAAGAAAAGAATAGGCTGTTGAATGTGTATTTTGAAATATTGAGTTATGGGTTGATTATTGAGGTAATGACGTTTAGATCCCTCAAAAAAGCTCTTCTTATTCGGTTGTTATTGTGTTGAATCATGCGGATTTGGATCTTCCAGAGCCTTCGTAGTTTCTGTTACTAAGAGTTGCGTAGTCTTTAGCTTATAGGCAATATTTTAAAAAGCTTGAGGTGATGGGACCTGGTTGGCATCCGTAAACTACAGACAAAACGGGCAGCAATCTACAACCGGACTATGAGTCTGATGATACTTAATTGCAACAAAATGCCAGTGCCGGTTGCTACATTTAATTGTTGGGCCACGATTTATTCTCCTGGCATTGGTTGTTAAGATTATGATATTTGAAATGGCCATCAGTACTTTGATCTGCATCATTTGAAGCTTCTTCAGTATCCATAAACAATGTTTGCTCGTTTAAAATGTCGAATGCACCGTCAAGTTCATCAATGCACAATCAATAAGGTATTCACTGCTGCGCAGGAAAGAATTCATGTTGAAGCAAATTTGTTCGATATCAAAATCGGGTACCTTTACTTAAAGGGCTGTAACTTATGAATGCATTGGTCAATTTCAACAAACTAAAATGCTCATGAAAGCTGATTAAATTGTCTATTTCTCAAATATAATCAAAATTTAAAATCATAAACAAATTTGCTAGAAAAAAATCCCTCAGTTGATTACACTTTAATTTGACTCACCCTGTATAGTAAAAATGAACAGGAATAGTGGGTGAAACAACGGTCTAAGATC